>JAULKK010000011.1:3674323-3692931 GCA_032355705.1 Rubia peregrina
CGATTAGCATGAAGGCCGATCCTCGTAGTCGTTATTAGTAGATATATTTGTGCTATCCCAATATTTCTCACTTGTAGGATATTGTGTTAGTTCAAATGTCCCCATCCTAATTCTAATAATCCCCCATCCTAATTCAAGAATACGAAGAAGTTCAAAGATTCAAGGATACAAAGATTAAAGAAAAGAATAAAAATAAGGGAGGTCATCGCCTAGCATCTCAAAGATATTATTTTTAAGCCCTAAAGTGCTCTTAACTACAACTAAGCATATAATGGCAAGTCTGGGTCGTCCACGGATACAAGGGATTTTCCTAAGTGCTTGCTCCTATAATGGTAAATACTAGACTAGATGTAAAGATATGCATATATATATAAGCACATAAATAGGGGAATTTTTTAATTGGGTTTTATAAGTTATCAATTTAAAGACAGGTTAACTAGAAAACTATGTAAATATACTAATTAAGCAACAATCACTAAAACCAAGTTAAACACGAATTACGGGATCTTGGGGGCAATTAACTTATACTTCCTAGACATTTATCTATTATTTAACATATAACCTATTCAAAACTTTTACTACTTGTTGTGAAGATAAATCTTCTACCCTTCTTTGATAGCAGTTTACAAGAAAGAATTCCACATCTCTCGCTAAATCTCACTAATGACCCCTTTAGTCGTTCAACGCCTAAAGGTATCCCATTAATGGAATTAAGTACAAAGAATCAACAAACTTGGTAACACTTATAAACACTACACTGTGTCTAAGCATTGAACAATTCATACATTTATAAAAGATTAGTCAAGAACGTTCAACGTTCATAAACCTCTCTCATTTGCTACAAAAAACAAACATGACAAAGAATTCGTCATTATCACATTTATACAGCATTCATCAAATCATCAATACATTAGAAAGTCTAACTCATGATCTTGGATTTCATATCAAAAGAAGGGAGAATTAGGTAATTTCTCCTAACCCTAAAACATAATCTTACAAGCAATTCATATACTCAAATTTCCAATATCATTAATGGCTTGAACAACCAAATTCAAGCACAATAAATAAACAATAGAAAAGCAATAATAGCTTACACATATATCTCAAGACATGGGCTTGGATGCCTTGATCACTTGCTCCTAGGGTTAAGTTTAGCTACTAGGGTTTATACTAATTAACAAAATCTAATCAAACATGAATTCAAGATAAAACTAAGATGGAAAAGATGGAAAACTAGGGTTTTTCTGGTGTGTAAATGGGGGAAGAAAGGTTAGGAAGAAGGAGAAAATTAGTGATTATTATAGTACAAAAAGTACAAAAAGTAAGTTAGGGCCGAGGAACATTGCGACTTGCGACACTGGCCTCGCGACTCGCGATGACCAGAGTACTCTCCCCTAACATGTTTTCTTTTGGTCCAAGTTTAGTAGTCTCCTCTTCCCGTGTTTGGGCCTTCAAGGTGTTCATTGTCTTCAAAATGGAGTTTTCATGGTCTTCAAATCTTCAAACAATTACCTTGTCTCATGAAATCCTTATTAAAAGTGATAAGAGAGATAAAGTTGCTCTTAACTCTAGTAATAGAATTTCAAGGTAAAATAGATTATTCAAAGTACAAAAGCATAACAAAATGAATACAAAAGATCAGAAAAGATTCAAGAATACGAAGAACTTCAAATGTCCCCATCTTAATTCTAATAATTCCCCATCCTAATTCAAGAATACGAAGAAGTTCAAAGATTCAAGAATACAAAGATTCGAGAAAAAAATCAAAATTTGGGAGGTCGTTGCCTAAGATCTCAAAGATACTATTTTTAATACCTAAAGTGCTCTTAACTACAACTAAGTAGATAATGGCAAGTCGGGGTCGTCCACGGAGACAGGGGATTTTCCTACGCGCTTGCTCATATAATGGTAAATACTACCCTAGATGTAAAGATATGCATATATGTATAAAAGCACAAAAAAGGGAGTTTTTGGATTGATTTTTCTAAGTTATCAATTTAATGACAAGTTAACTAGAAAACCATGTAAATCTACTGAGTAACCAGCAATCACTAAAACGAGGTTAAACTTGAATTAAGGGATCTTAGGGCTAATTGACTTATACTTCTAGGCCATTTATCTATCATTGAACATATAATCTATTCAAAAATTTACTACTTGTTGTGAAGATAAATCTTCTACCCTTCTTTGATAGCAGTTTACAAGAGAGAATTCCACATCTCTCGCTAAATCTCACTAATGACCCCTTTAGTCGTTCAATGGCTAAAGGTATCCAATTAAAGGAATTAAGTACAAAGAATCAACATGCTTGGTAACACTTATAAATACGACACTGTGTCTAAGCATTGAACCAATTCATACATTTATACTAGATTAGTCAAGAACGTTCATAAACCTCTTTCATTTGCTACACAAAACAAACATGAAAAAGAATTCGTCATTATCACATTTATAAATGCATTCATAAAATCATTAATAACCTTAGAAAGTCTAACTCATGCTCTTGAATTTCATATCAAAATAAGGGAGAATTAGCTAATTTCTCCTAACCCTAAAACATAATCATACAAGCAATTCATATACTCAAATTTCCAATGTCACTAATGGCTTCAACAACCCAATTCAAACACAATAAATAAACAATAGAAAAGCAATAAATAGCTTACACATAGATCTCAAGACATGGGTTTGGAAGCCTTAATCAATTGCTCCCAAAGTTAAATTTAGCTACTAAAGTTTAAACTAATTAACAAAATAAAATCAAACATCAATTCAAGATAAAACTAAGATGGAAAACTAGGATTTTCCTAGTGTGTAAATGGGGGGAAGAAATGTTAGGAAGAAGGAGAAAATTAGTGATTATTATAGTACAAAAAGTCCAAAAAGTAAGTCAGGGCGAGGAACATTGCAACTCGCGACACAGGCCTCGTGACTCGCGATGACCAGAGTACTCTCCCCTTACATGTTTTCTTTTGGTCCAAGTTTAGTAGTCTCCTCTTCCCGTGTTTGGGCCTTAAAGGTGTTCATTTTCTTCAAAATGGAGTTTTCATGGTCTTCAAATCTCCAAACAATTACCTTGTCTCACGAAATCATTATTAAAAGTGATAAGAGAGATAAAGTTGCTCTTAACTCTAGTAATAGAATTTCAGGGTAAAGTAGAGTATTCAAAGCACAAAAGCTGAACAAAATGAATACAAAAGATCACAAAATCATCGTATTATATGGACATATCAAACCTCCCCACACATGAACCTTACTCGTCCTCGGATAAGAAAAGATTCAAGAATACGAAGAACTTCAAATGTCCCCATCTTAATTCTAATAATTCCCCATCCTAATTCAAGAATACGAAGAAGTTCAAAGATTCAAGAATACAAAGATTCGAGAAAAAAATCAAAATTTGGGAGGTCGTTGCCTAAGATCTCAAAGATACTATTTTTAATACCTAAAGTGCTCTTAACTACAACTAAGTAGATAATGGCAAGTCGGGGTCGTCCACGGAGACAGGGGATTTTCCTACGCGCTTGCTCATATAATGGTAAATACTACCCTAGATGTAAAGATATGCATATATGTATAAAAGCACAAAAAAGGGAGTTTTTGGATTGATTTTTCTAAGTTATCAATTTAATGACAAGTTAACTAGAAAACCATGTAAATCTACTGAGTAACCAGCAATCACTAAAACGAGGTTAAACTTGAATTAAGGGATCTTAGGGCTAATTGACTTATACTTCTAGGCCATTTATCTATCATTGAACATATAATCTATTCAAAAATTTACTACTTGTTGTGAAGATAAATCTTCTACCCTTCTTTGATAGCAGTTTACAAGAGAGAATTCCACATCTCTCGCTAAATCTCACTAATGACCCCTTTAGTCGTTCAACGCCTAAAGGTATCTCATTAATGGAATTAAGCACAAAGAATCAACAAGCTTGGTAACACTCAAATTTCCAATATCATTAATGGCTTCAACAACCCAATTCAAGCACAATATATAAACAATAGAAAAGAAATAAATAGCATGCACGTATATCTCAAGACATGGGTTCGGAAGCCTTAATCAATTGCTCCTAAGTTTATGTTTAGCTACTAGAGTTTATACTAATTAACAAAATAAAATCAAACATGAATTCAAGATAAAACTAAGATGGAAAAGATGGAAAACTAGGGTTTTTCTGGTATGTAAATGGGGGGAAGAAAGGTTAGGAAGAAGGAGAAAATTAGTGATTATTATAGTACAAAAAGTCCAAAAAGTAAGTCAGGGCCGAGGAACATTACGACTCGCGACTCGCGATGACCAGAGTACTCTCCCCTCACATGTTTTCGTTTGGTCCAAGTTTAGTAGTATCATCTACCCTTCTTTGGGCCTTCAACGTGTTCATTTCCTTCAAAATGGAGTCTTCAAACATTCAAACAATTACCTTGTCTCACGAAATCCTTATTAAAAGTGATAAGAACGATAAAGTTTCTCTTAACTCTAGTAATAAAATTTCAAGGTAAAATAGAGTATTCAAAGCACAAAGGCATACCAAAATGAATACAAAAGATCCCAAAATCATCGTATAATATGGACATATCAAACCTCCTCACAATTGAACCTTACTCGTCCTCGGATAAGAAAAGATTCAAGAATACGAAGAAGTTCAAATGTTCCCATCCTAATTCAAGAATACGAAGAAGTTCTAAGATTCAAGAATACAAAGATTTAAGAAAAGATTCAAAATTTGGGAGGTCGTAGCCTAACATCTCAAAGATACTATTTTAAGCCCTAAAGTGCTCTTAACTACAACTAAGTAGCTAATGGCAAGTCGGGGCTGTCCACAGAGACAAGGGATTTTCCTAAGCGCTTGCTCATATAATGGTAAATACTACGCTACATATAAAGATATGCATATATATAAAAGCACATAAAGAGGGGAATTTTTGGATTGGTTTTTCTAAGTTATCAATTTAAAGACAAGTTAACTAGAAAACCATTTAAAGCTACTAATTAAGCAACAATCACTAAAGCGAGGTAACACAAATTATGGGATCTTGGGGAAAATTGACTTATACTTCCAAGCCTTTTATCTATCATTGAACATATAACCTATTCTACACTTTTACTACTTGTTGTGAAGATAAATCTTCTACCCTTCTTTCATAGTAGTTTACAAGAGAGAATTCGACATCTCTCGCTAATTCTCATTAATGACCCCTTTAGTCGTTCAACGCCTAAAGGTATCCCATTAATGGAATTAAGTACAAAGAATCAACAAGCTTGGTAACACTTATAAACACTACACTGTGTCTAAGCGTTGAACCAATTCTTGTATTTATACAAGATTAGTCAAAAACTTTCAACGTTCATAAATCTCTCTCATTTGCTACACAAAACGGACATGACATTGTCACATTTATCTAGCATTCATTAAATCAACAACAACATTAGAAGATCTAACTCATTCTCTTTGATTTAATATCAAAATTAGGGTGAATTAGCTAATTCCTTCAAACCCTAAAACATAATCATACAAGCAATTCATATATGCAAATTTCCAATATCATTAATGGATTCAACAACCCCATTCAAGCACAATAAATACACAATAGCAAAGCAATAAATAGCTTACATATAGATCTCAAGACATGGGCTTGGAAGCCTTAATCAATTGCTCTCAAGGTTAAGTTTAGCTACTAAAACCCATACTAAACAACAATTGTAATTCAAATATAAAATCAAGAAGAAAACAAGATGAACCTGGAAGAAAAACTAGAGTTTTATGTTCACAATCGGGAGGGAAAAGTAGTGAGTATTTATAGTACAAAAAGTCCAAAAAGTAAGTCTGGGCCGAGGACCGTCGTGACTCGCGACAGGGCGTCGCGACGGCCAGAGTACTCTGCCCTAAAAAATTTACTTCTTTTTTGTCTAAGCATAGTAGTCTCCTCTTCTCTTCTTTAGGTCTTCAAAATCTTCATTGTCTTCAAAATGAATTCTTCATGGTCTTAAAATCTTCCAACGATTACCTCGTCACACAAAATCCGTATTAAAAGTGATATGAGCGTTAAAATTGCTCTTAACTCTAGTAATAGAATTTCAAGGTAAAATGGAACATACAAAGTATAAAACCATACCAAAATGAGTATAAAGGGTCACAAAATCATTGTATAAAATGGACGTATCAACGTTCCACTTCTCGCCACTTCCCGAATTTCGTCTTCCGCCGTGAGTCCGCCTCGCCGCCACCAGTCCATTCGCTGCCGCCGTCCAGCCCCCCTTACATGAGATCATGGTTCTGCCCCTTACAGTTGCATAGCTGCTTCTAAACTAGTCTAGATTGGGTTGTTATTAATTCAGCTAAAATATAAAGTAGTTAGTCTGGTATTTAGATCAGTTTGTTAGCAGTTGTTAGTTAGAATTAACTTTTTCTCAGTTCTATAAGAGGCAGCTTGTATGTTGAATAATTAGGTTAATCAGATATCAGGAAATTTTCCCCAATCACACCTTCACTAGTTGTACTTCTTCGGTTTTCCACCATTTAAATAAACACTTTGAATTTCCACGGAGTATATTTAGAAATGAGAAAGTTTTGGAAAAGGCAATCTGTTCATAAACTTATGGATAGTTCACCGTATGTTTTACCTATAAATGTTGTAATTTTTTATAAAATTAAAATATTGTACTTTAAAAGTTAAAACAAGTAATAATGTGTATTTAAATGTGAAAATATAAAAATATATTTCTAAATTTATAAATTTAGTAGATGTAATTTAACAAATGCAGTGTAAAAGTTAAAAAAAATACAATGAAATGTCCATAATGTCATGAGACCCACTCTTTAGAAATAACCATCTCAAATTTTGAATGACATTGGCTGTGGTCTATATATGTATCCACTGTTAGCTAACACTGGGAGCAGAGGAAATAAGCATTAAAACATCTTCCTGCTGTTCCAAATAACAGATAACACATCACAATTAGAATTGAGTAGCAACAGAATCGATTTCGGGTGAAATAACAAGATGGCAATATTCATTAAAATGACTATCTTAACAAATTAGAATGACAGCTTTCAATGAGTAATTTTGATCTATCTTGGTCCTGACAATTCTGAAGGCAGAACCTCAGTACCTTCATAAGCTATCCCTTTTGCAACAATGGTTGGGTTCAAGAAGTCATAATCAAGAATTGTTTCGCTTCTACTAATCCCTCTAGCACCTTAACTACAGTAGACATCGACGGCCTTTTTGTGAAATCCCCCTGTAAACACCATGCTGCTCCACAGCCTCCTCAATGTGTTCTGCATGCCCTCACTGTTCTCATCCACCGATTCCGCGATCTTTCCTTCCTCGGATTTTCCCTTGAAGATGCTCAGCAAGTGCTCGTCTTCGTTGGCCTTGGACCAATCCAGGTTCTTTCGGCCACAGATGATTTCCAACATCACTATGCCAAAGCTGTAAATGTCTACCTTTTCTGTGATGACAGAATGCAACCATTCTGGAGCGAGGTATCCAGGCGTTCCTCTCATCGTCGTGACAACTTTGCTCTGATCCTTTTAAATCAGCTTCGACAGTCCAAAATCGCTGATTTTGAAGTTGAAGTTCTGATCCAGGAGGATATTTTGAGGCTTGATGTCCAAGTGAATTATTTTCTGACTGCAATCTTCATGAAGATAGGCTAATCCCTTGGCTATCTCTGAGATTATACTTCTTGTACTCCATGGAAGACAAGTGCTGTCCTTTCTATTGACGACCCATCCATCCAAAGATCGGCTGGCCATGTATTCATAAACAAGAGCCCCGTGTGTCTTCTCAAAACAAAATCCAATCAGTTTCACCAAATTAACATGGTGGATGCTACCAATTGTTTTCACTTCCACAAGGAAGGAATCCTTCGCTTTTCCTATGCCATCAAGACATTTCACACCTATTTTCGTGCCATTCGTCAGCGCACCCTCGTAAACAGATCCAAAGCCTCCTTCCCCAAGTTTTTCACTGAAATCTCCAGTAGCAGCCTTCAATTCGTCGCAAGAGTATCTTGTAGGCATTCCGGGTACTTCTAGAAAATGTTCTCGATCTTCATCCCGTTGCTGTTTCAGTTTCCTTGAAAGAACAAAGCAACAGACAATTACAGAGATAGACCCGAATAAAGCTGAAGTGGAAGATGCAAGGATAACAGTTCTGCGCCATAAAGCCTTGCCATGAGGATGTTGCACCTTAAGGTACAGAGTTGAGTTAAAGTCTGATGCCACAAAATTTTCATTGTTAGCAATGGAAAATATTTCATTTAGCACTAAGCAATAGCCTGCTCTTGTATGAGCATTGGTAGCAAAAACCGCTGCTTTGCAGGAGCAGTTACCTAGACATAGACTTTTGCAATCTTCTTCGCGCAATTGCGATCCTAATGAACGGAATGCAAAGTAATATGTGCTTCTGAGCTCCAGGAGAGTGTGATCTTTCATATGATCACAAGAAATTGGTGTGACAAGTGAGCATCCAAGATTTGGTTGCCGAAAAGTCTTCTGTGTGAAGAAGTTTCCCTGACCACCTGTGGTAGTATCAGGACAAGAACATTGCGTGTCCGAACATACTCCATATGCTCCACAAACCAAAGGGTAGTCACAAGCCTCAGAACTGAGCAGCCGATGAAAAGGTATATTGGAAGAAGAATCCACTGGTGAATTCAGCAAACGTATCATTGATAGTAACAAAACTGTCATTAAATCTAGAGAAATAATAGCTTTGAGGTGGATCAGAGTTTATATAAGCACCCAAACCTTGATCATCAATGGAAACATAAAACAAACCTTCACTCCCATTGGATGCTGAAACACTTGCAATCAGCTTCTGTCCTTTCACCAATTTCTGGCCTACAAGTAAAGAATCTGTGGGATTATCAAAAGACAGCCAGATAGGGTCAGCACCAAATTTCCATCTTCTGTCAAGTTTACGCCGGCCACCCCTTTGCCTCTGTGTTACTAGACCATACCACGGTGCCATCCAAGTTCATCAAGGTGAGATCTCCATCTTTGCTGAATCACAGCGTTGCATTCATTTGAACAGGATCATTCCTATTTGCCAACCATACTAATCGAGGGGACTGAATGAAAGAGTCTTCGAAGGTGTTGTTTCTTCGAATCCTGGAGATACGGACTCCAAAACTGCAGTCTCTGGACTTAGATACATCAACAATGGCATCACTGATAGAACAGTAGAAGCCGCACACAAAGGCTGTTCCATCAGTGTTTTCTCTCAGTAGGATTGGTGTCAACGAATGGAAAACAACGTCCGAGTCATTTGCAGAAACTGAAGGCAGGTTGACCCATGTACTGGGAAGTTTCGAAGTCGAATTGTAAAATGGTTGGGCAAAAAGCAAGGTTGAAGAATACAGAAGCATGGAAGCAATAACACAGACATGATGATGTCCTTGCTCCGAAACCATGGCCACGTCTGTTGGAAAAGTTTCACAACGTTTGATCAAACTTTAATCTTACACATTGCAACAACATACGATGATGTTGTTTTCAGTTTATATCACCACTTTAATTATAGTTTTATAGTGTTAAAAAAATTAGGAGCAATGTTCGTAGGTAGGTTTAACTTACACTATCAGGAGCGGCCTTGACCATGCGGAGTTGAAATTTAGTTTAAATACTCCCTCTCCTCCGTCCTAGCTAAACTTGTATGTAATCTTTTTCACAGTATTTAATAAACATGTTTGACTATAAATATATGCAACGTATAATAACGGCACATAAAAACGACAAATCTAACAAAATCTCATTCAAATATGTGGTCAAAATTCGACACCTTTTGATTGAAAAAAAGATTTTGTGCCGATTTGGCTATGACGTGGGAGTACAAAAAAACTATCGCGTGATTGTCGTCTTTTGGCTGGATATATGAAGAGGAATTCTTTGACATAACAAGTGCTATCAGAGTGGAAATTTTAACTTGTACTGATTGACAAATAATGTAAGAGCAACTTAAACTTACAGTGGGTGTTCTCATTTTAGACTTTAGAGACTCCAGATTGATGTTGATAACATCCAATGACTAAGTCAAATCCTTTAGTTTGGCAAAGTCAAGCAGACAGTAAATGCTTAGAATGAGAAGCAAATCCTATGACTTTGCAGGCCTTAAGGCCAGGATGTTGAACAAGTATGGCGTACCGTGTACATAAGTACATTACTGTCGACGGTGGTATTATAGCCCGAATGCCTGATGCATCAAAATGTTCATTGCTTGCAATACAAAAGACTCTATTTAGTAACAAACAACTGCCTTATCTAGACAGACTGCCTTCCGAAGCTTTAGAAAAAAGAGCAATTGTTTAGACGACGGATTTTGCAGTTCCGTGTGTCACTAATGTTGTCTTTTCGAGATGAACTGAATGCAAAGTAATGTGGAGTGTGTTTTTAAGTTAGAGGAGAGTATGGTAGTTGGAATGATTACGCAAAACTGGAGTGAGCAGTGAACATCCAAGATTTGGTTCCTGAAAACTCGTTTGTGCGAAAAAGTTTCCAAAAAATCCACATAACCGGTCAGAATCACAAGCTATTCGAATGAGAAGATCATCAACTTCTACCCTAGCATTTACAACTGACTGAAATACCTTGGAGTGTCCATCTGGCCCCAACTTCACGGAAGCCGGTAGATCAGGAACTCTCTCCATGACTGAATTTGAAAATAGTAAGAATCGAATGATTGATCACAGCAACATATTCTCCATGGCAAAGAAAGATAGAGAAGGCTGGTTCAACCAGGAAACAGAAAGCTTTGCATTCCAAATGTAAAATGGGCGAGCATCTGAAGAAATTGAAAAGGAGTGCAGAAGAAAAGCAGGAGCAAGAACATCAAATACTATTTAATTAGTCTGAAATCATGGCCCCTTACTTCTCATTTCAGTCTTCTGTTGGGACATTGACTCTGCTAGTGGCGTTTACTTCGACTAAATGCCTCCATCTCACCGCAACCTATAACCATTACCAATAACTAAAAAAGTGTGGGGGCTCAATATCTGGTATGATTGATAAACCAATGTATATAAATGATTCTAGTGAGCTTCAATCAATACCAATTAAATTTAAGATAGAATCTATGCTAAAACTTAAACAGGCTATCTGAGTTAATCTGATAATGATGTCCATTCTTCTACATTACACTAGAGGGGGAGTGTTGAATTATGTCAGTATACAATAGTATATCTCACATTGTATGGTCAAAAACAAGATTTTTTTTACTATAAATGATCCTCAACAACCTAGTCCTTGTCCTAGATCAGACTGTTGGTACAGAAGTGATGATCTGAACGGCTTAGTACCATCTGATTTTAAAATGTTACTGGATTAAATACTCCTACGTGCTCTTTCAAAGTATAAATTTGTCTATCTTGTGATGGATATGTAAAACTTAGATTTTGATTATGTTATAGTAGCCAATATGCAACTTAGAAGGAGGAACAAGCAGGAAAAGAGGAAGAAGAGAAATAACATATCTGAAGAAGCTGAGTACATAATAAGCTAACATTCTATCAGAATCTGCAGTTCAATATATAGTGAGACTATGGAGAACTTATGTAGAGAAACGCATAAAGCAATTTCCAAATCCTATCTCATAATCTTTTTTTGAGTAAACAGTTGTAACGAGTTACCCTTTTATATTTCAGAAGAAAAAGACTACAATATGGAGGTAGCTATGAAGCTTAAACTCACTGTAACTATAAAACACGGGACAAACCACATGCATACATGAAACCTATCACATAAGTATAACCACACATACTTCAAAGTGTTTAAGTGTTAAAACCTGTGCAAAATTAAGTTGGCACCGTGCTGAGGTTGTAGTGTAACCACAGTGTAAGGTGCATGTGTGTAAGACGGGGAAAGTTCAAACCAGAATCTCTGCAGGATCATTGCCATAGCCAACTTTGCTTCAGCCATAGCAAAGTTTTGCCCAATGCATATACGAGGCCCCCCGCCAAATGGAAAAAATGCTACTTGGCCCTTCGTAGCATTGGATATTCCTTCGCTGAATCTCTCGGGCTTGAACTCTTTCACGTCATCACCCCATATCTCTGGGTCATGGTGCACTAGCAATATCTGCAGAACGAGAATCACCCCAGCTGGAACCGTAAACTTTCCCATCTTTGTCTCTTCATTAGTTCTTCTATTAAGCGTTGCCACGGATGGATATAATCTCAGAACTTCATTCAAGATCATCGTAACCTGTGTTAATATGAAAATACTCATAAAACAAGCTTTACATTGCTCGAGTCTGAAGGCTTAATTACCAGATTAAATGAATACAACGGAAACCAAAAGATTGTTTAAATTTGACATCTATTGGTGTAAATCGGTGGATAAGACTTACCACTTTCAGCTGATTAAGACCATCAAAATCTATCTCTCCGGTCCCAAAAACATGCAAAACCTCATCTCTAGCACGAGACTGTCAGTCTTGATGCTGGCTGAGTAAAACCAAAGTCCACACAAGCAAGGCTGAGGTTGTCTTCTCCTGTCCAGCAAAGTAAAAGAGTTTGCATTCTTCAATAACATTTTCTGTGCTCATACCAAACTCTTTGTTTCCATGTTGTTCAATCTCTTTACGGTTAGATTCCAGTAATATGCCCAAAGCCCAATAAGTCATTCTTGTTTGCATCCCCTGCTTCTGTTGCTTTCATTCTCTTATCAGTAATACCCCGGATTGAGGCTTTAACCAGCTTATCAATCTCTTTCATTCTTCTGTTTGTCTTAGTTGGCAAAAACCTATAGAACATGAAATCAGCAGGCAAGAAAACTTCTGATGTCATCACATGCACTACATGTACATCAAGGGTAAGATATAATCTATAAAGCAATAGGCAATAAATGATTATACCTCAATCCTGGAAAGTATAGTGTTCGGGCAGCTGACATAATACGGTCTGCTTGTTCAGTTTGGAGTTCAAATATCTTTCTTCCTTCTTCATAATTACTGCCAAATGCTGTTCTAGAAATTGCATCACTCGCTAAGGTTTGAAGGGAAGGCCAAACATTTAACTCGCCTGATCCTTTGGGTGAAATTCTTTCCTCTCATTTCTTCAACATTTCATCAGCACTCAACCGAAAAGCTGGCATCATAATCTGATCACAGCAACATTAATCAAAACAAACCAAATCATGTTTGCAGCCTACAAGGTTATAAAGCCAATATGTTCTACCAGTCATCCTAATGCTTTAAACAAAAAAAGTTTACTCTGAGATTCAAATCAAGTACACCAAAAACACTTTCGAATTCAAACAAACCCAGGTAAAACATGAAGAACTAAGACAACAAAATTGCTTGGCAGGATGGTACATATCTAAAGTACTCGGAAACCAGAGAGAAACTAACTGCATAATTCACATAAGCATACATTACAGGTATTTAAGCATTAAAAAGACCATAATCTTTTCAAGATGAAATGCGGGATTGATCAACTTTCTGTTTTTGGTCCACTTATCTCCCTCAGATGCTACTAGGCCAAGCGCCAACAGCTTACTGAGCGGATTAGCAACAGGCTTTTGGAACACATTAGGCTTCTGCAAAACCTCCCTCAAAACTTCAGGGTCCTGGACGTTGATTGAAGGCTGTGGCCCAAGCCAGAACATAGAATCAACACCTGGATTATCAAATTTAACATTAAAAAACTCCATCAAATCAAACATCCAATACTTCTTGATACACTTTATCCAATTCATTGCAAAATGAAAAAAAACTACTAATCACTTGCCATATTTCTTGATCAATTCGACGAAGAAAGGCAGGACCCGGGGCACAATATCGTCAGAGGCATTGATGGACTGGGATTTTGATTCATTGATCATCCTTACCAATTCCTTCAAGTCACCGAAGAGGGGTTTGTAGGAATTTCCCAGAAAACCCTCTGCCCTCAGACGCTTCTCCATCTTTCTGGGCTGCAACCACATGGAATTCAAGACTCTCCATGCACAACCCAGCAACCCAATAACACAGGAAACTGCAAATATGTTGTAAAAATTCATGGTTTATTGTACTTTGGTCGGAAAATCCGGATGATATATACTTTCCAATCGTACTCTAGATGTGCCCGTGAGTGGGGGGAGTGGAGCATATGAAGTATGAACGCATTGATGATTCAACTGTCTCTTCATGGATCAGTGTCATTGACTTCTTAATTGACTATGAGGTGAACTAGGAGTTTGCTGCAATGAACCCAGAAAAGGATAAACCGGTAAGCCGGAAGAAAAGAACGGGTCAGGGAAGAAAAGAATGAGTGAACCACGGGTCTGCTCATTTTATAAATCCGGTCAATCTTTAAACCTAATGCATTCAACTCATATTTATTAATTACTCATTTGACTCATTACCCATTTGACCCGTTACTCATTTAATCCATACCCATCCGGGTTTAAAATTAAACAATCCGCTTGACCCGCGACTAATGGGTCAATATTGACACCCCTAACTGAACTTGTGAATTTTATATTATTTTTAGTGGTTTTTACTGATTTATGCAAGTGATAATCTTGCCCTCATACCTTGCAGCAGCAATGATTGTATCTGTTTCTTATTAGCAGGCAGGGTACCCGTTGTTTGGACCAAGTTATGCTAATATTGATCAAGTACCATCTTCTAGACTCCATTCATTCATAGCAAACTCCGGATTTAGTTTAGCATTTCTCATTTTTCTGAACCTTGAATTGCAGCCTCCCGAATCATTCCTAGCTTCCATGGAAGAGTATGTTAAGGATGCTCCGAACCCTTTGTTGATTCCAAGGAAGGTGGTGAGCATGGTAAACTTTTTGTTATCAAACTTGAAAATGGCTACATTTTCCCAACTTTTCTCCTTTTAGAAGCTAAAAAATTACAAATAATCTTTCAGAAATCCTTCCCATTGTGTCATCAGAAAGATGAACTCCCAAAAGGAGAAACTAGCTTAAATATGACTCAAGATCTAGACGGTGTGGAAAGGCGAAATAATGCTGATTCAAGGCCAGTTGTAGATGACACATTGGTATGTTCATGTGAGAACTTGTGTAAACTTAATTTACCGCATAACACGTTATTTTGATTCTCCACTGAAAATGTATTTCGTCTCTCAGAATCTTGAAGATTAATCACCCGGACCGATTACAACACCAGCTGGTATGTGTATCGATCCCCTCAACTCAAATAATTAAGACACGAAGTGAACAACATAAGAGGAGCTACTTAACATCGCATGCTAACAGTGGCGGAACTAGGAGCCCCAGCAAGGGGAGGCTGGAAAGGCGACCCAAAAATTTTTTTGTACGCTTAGTACCAAAAAAAATTTGCACGCTGAGTAGCACAATTTTTTTTTTGCACGCTTAGTACCACAAAATTATACAATTTAAACAATTTATCCCATTAATCCAATTTCTACAATTTAAACAATTTGCACAATTTACACATGTTATAAAATCTATACCACTTACACAATCTATACCACTTACACAATTTATCCAATTTCTACAATTTAAATAATTTAAACAATTCACACAATTTACACAATTTATACAATTTACACAATTTACACAATTTATACAATATATACCATTTACACAATTTATCAATGTATACCATTTCTATTTTTTTACAATTTCTACAATTTATCAATTTGAAGAACAAGGTTTTGAAAATGTATACAGTACCTTGGCAGTGGCAGCGGCAGCGGCTTGGAGGTGGAACTAAAAAAGTGTGGCGGAGCGGCGGAGGATTCCGGCGTGTGGGTGTCAAGCAAACGTGAGGCGCGGCTGCTGCTGAAGTTCTGAACATGGGGGCTGGCTAATGCCTAATGGCAAGCCTTGGATTCGCTCCAAGCAGGCCAAACTCGCAGCTCCGTTTAGGGTTTCATTTTTGACTTCTTGGGCCGATTGGGTTTCGGCCCAATCAACCCTTATTTTTTTGCCTCAGCCGATTCAAAACGACGTCGTTTTGCTAATCAAAACGACGTTGTTTTGGATTAGTTTGAAAACAAAAAAAAATACAAAAACGAAACTGTCTTCAACATCGGGAGAACTCTGCAACTCTCTTAGGGGAGGCGGAAATCGAGGATTCCGGTGGCCCTAAGCCTAAATACCGGGCCACCGGATCCTAGGGGAGGCGCAGGCACCCCCTCGCCCCCTGGTTCCGCCCCTGCATGCTAATGACTTAACAGGATATTAGCCTGGGCTGTGTAGCAGTCAGGGGCGTGTGCTTAATTGACTCCAAGCTCTAAATTGTCGTTCATTACAACCCAATATCTTGTCTACATAGTCGCTTTATATAGTGACCCGTGATCTATAGGGAATTGCGATAACCACGTTTATTCGATGCTTTTTAGAAGCGTCTTGAATGGAAGCGTCTCAACAGAGATCTATTGTAACCGTTTTTAGTGTTCTAATAGGACTTTTGTGTTGTTGTGTGATTAGTTTTCCTGCATTTTCATGTGGTGCGTTGTGCTACCGATATATCTTACCTTTACAAATGGAACACTTACAATAGAATTTCTAACAATAAAGCCTGTGCTTGTTGGACCTTTATTGGCAAGAGTTGATTTTCACTAAGAAAACTGTGCTTAGTCATAAGTCATTGAAGTTGATCTCAGTAACTTTCATTTGCGTAGTTTTTACTGTGGCATAGATGGTATGAACTACCAGAATGGTGGTGCTATTGACTTTTTGAGAGTTTAATTTTGTAAACTTTGACACTACATATAAATTAATATATGAATAATAAAACTATTATGTGAGATATTGTTAGATTTATCAAAACATCTATTTTCTAAATATTAATTTTTTTATGCGGCATTATTATAGGTAACTAGAGATATTTACAGTTAAACATGCTCATTGAAAATCATGAAAAAGTAAATAAGGAGATTAGAGTGGGACGGAGGAAGTACCTTCTTAGACGTGGGAAAATTCAGAAAGCATTAAATTGCTACTCCCTCTGTTAAAAAAAGAGTATGACACTTCACTTCATTGCACAAGGATTAAAAACATATTAATTGTGTGGTTCAAATTCATTTCAAAGGGGGAAAAAGTATAATGAATGGCTCACAATATCTTAAACCATGTCATAACTGAAATGTGCTATAGAAGAAAAAAAATTAAAATAAAAAGTGTGTCATACTCTTATAAACAGAGGGAGTATCTTCAAAATTCTTTTTCTATGCTTTTTCAGTAACCCGAAACCGCGAAAAAATCACAACCGTAGACGATAGACAGAGCAAAAGTTAACAAAGATTTTGGTTAGAGCCTTTCGTCAAACAATAAAGGTCACTTCTTCTTTAAGACCCTAATGACTCATAGTAGAGTTCGCCAAATTACCAACGGAGAATGACAGAACGGACTTGCAAATGCAATTCAACAAGTAGAGATGAAAATAGGAATGAAGAATAGCATAGTAGAAAAGGCTTTTCTTTATTATTAATCAATACAGAATCAAATAATTCATCTGTCTCTACATCTCAAAGTTACATATTATCAACAAAAACTACTCTTCAATGGAGCCCGAGGTGTTCCTTGATCCAGGGCCTTCGCCGTTTTCGGAATCCATTACCCGATTGGGGGATTCGTTCTTCCGAATCCATGGCTTTCCGCTTTCTCAGTTGATCGATTTCTTGGTCCTTGGCAAGAAGAGCTGTTGTCAACTCTCCAAGTCTTTCGTCTTCAGCGATCGACCGGGTCCGTAAACAGTCGATTTCTCGGTCCTTTGCAAGAAGAGCCTGTGTGATTTCTTGAATTCTTTCACCTTCAGAACTGAACTCAGCTTTTAGACGATCAATTTCTTGATCCTTGGCTAGCAGAGCCTTTTTTTATTTCTACAACTCTTTCATCTCCCGACTCAGCCGCCTGTAGACGATCCATCTCTTGGTCCATGTCGAAGAGAGCCAATGTCGCTTCTTCAATTCTTTCATCTTTGGCCCTCGACTCCGCCCACAGAGCATCAATTTCCTGTTCCTTGGCGAGCAGAGCCTTTGAGATTTTTTGCATCCTTTCGTCTTTAGATCTCGCCTGGGCCTGAAGACGGGAGAATTCTTGGTCCTTGGCGAGCAGAGCATTTGTCGTTTCTTGAATCCTTGCATCTTTAGCGCTCGACTCAACCCGAAGACGATCGATTTCTCGGCCCTGGGAGAGGAGAGCCTCTGTGATTTCTTGATTTCTTCCATCTTTAGCGCTGCACTCGGCCTGCAGACGGGACAATTCTCGGTTGAGTGAATCGTACTTGTTCTTGAAAGCCGACAGATGGCTGAAAACCTACTCCCTTTCTTTCCCATGTTTCCAGCATAAGTGCTTTCCCCTGAACATCAACAAACCAAGATAAGAAACTGCTTTAGTGCTGCATGCCAGCACTACTACAACCTCATTATCGTGAAATATTCTAGGATCATAGGCAATATAAACTTTAGGATTAAAAAGTAACGATTTTCAGAAGCATGCTGTGCAAAGGTAAAACACAATTACCTACAAAACAGCACAGACGCAGTTGTATTAAGGAGCAATGCTCAATATTCTAACTGTGACAGTATTTACTAAAGAGTCCTTACTTGAAAAAGAAGAGATCTCTGCTTTGTCTCCGGATCAAATTGCTTGGTTACTCTATACCCAGGCCTCCCA
>JAULKK010000011.1:3699740-3728218 GCA_032355705.1 Rubia peregrina
TCTTTTTTACCTCTTTGTGTTGAAGATCTCACCCCAAATTCGAATGTATTTTTGACTGTTTTCTGTATAAATCATGAAATTCAGTACTCTTTTGTGACAATCTTTCAATTATTTGCTAAGCATCACCTCCTTCAATCTTCTTCATGTGCATTCTGTTCATATAGTAAAGAAGATCATTAATGGTATGTCCTAGATTCTAAATACCATCAGCTTCAAAAGCCATAAACTTGAATCGATGTCCAGGCTCTAATCCCGTGCCTTCCATTCCTTCTATAGCTTTCCCTTTCCCCTATATAATTCTCCTTTCACTTCTTTGTGAATACTTTCACTTGAATCGAGTGAAAGGATGATTGTTAGAGGAAACATTATGTAAAACTTCATAGGCTCCATCGATGAATTTAACCCGAATTCCAACTTTGCATCTTGTTCTCATAACCACATTTTCCCTAGTTTTTCTTCTTATCTTCTTAGAGCCATTTTCAATGATATTGTTGATGGAAGGTGTGTCAGGTTTTTCATTCTTCACTTTTGTGTTTCCTTGACATGAATTGACAAAATACTTTTCTTCGATAGTTCCATCTTTTCCCCTCTTTGTGTTGAAAATCGCACCCCAAATTCCAATGTATTTTTGACAGTTTTCTGTATAAATCATGAAATTCTAATAGTGTGTTTGCTCTCAAACCTATGATGTAATCTTTGACATCAACTATTGATAGGTCGCTCAAATTGGTGTCGTAACCTGTTCCTGCAAATATGTATCCTTTCAATAACATATTACATCAACTATTTTTGTGATTAGTTCGTGTATTTTTTTTAAATTTAGTTTGGCCTTCATAAATAGTTATTTAGTCATTGATAAATATGTACAGAGAAGTGCAACACCAAAATATTTTGAAAAAAATACAACTAATCAAATTTCAGACCTTCAGCATCACAATGCATCTTGTAATTATTAAGTTTCATCATGTATTTAACAAATTCCTTCTTGGATACAGTAAATTTTGAAACATAAAAATATTATTAACAAAATGCACGTAATTGAATTCTAGATATTGACAAATCATCTAAGAAAGTTCTATCATGTTACTTCATGTGTTAAACCAGTTACATAATTTATTTAATATGTTAGTTCATACGTTCCTAAAAATTTAAAAACAGCTAAATTTTCTTTTAAAAAATGCACATAACCAAATTCCAAACCTTGTCGATTTGTCCAGCAGAATAATGTGATGTTACTTCATGTGTTCAGGAAGTTACATCGTGTGTTTATCATACTATTTCATACGTTTCATCAAATTTAAAAACACCTTAATTTTTTCAACAAATTGCATATAGCCAAATTTCAGACATTAGCGAATTATCTAGCAGAATAACCTGACGTTACTTCATGTGTTCATGCCATTACATCCAGCGTTCATCATATTACTTCATACGTTTTATAAATTTAAAAAACATCTAAATTTACTTCAAAATATGCATATAAATGAATTCCAGATCTGGCAAAAATTAGAGCATAATATGAAAACGTTACTTTATGTGTTCATGTCATTACTTCATGTTTTTAACTGTATACACGCGGACAAAATCAAACGTAGATGTAAGCTTGTTGAAATTTTGGATTGACATCTTCGTTGCTTTCTCCTCTATACAAAACAATTTCATTATTTTGAATTGCTTCGTTTTCCATAGTTTATAACAGCATTAACTTAGATAGTAGATTTCAACCATTAATTTCATAAATTTTTGGTATTGCTGATGAAAACTTAGATTTGAAACGGTAAGTTTCATATTACCTCGATGATTTTACCGTGCAGATCGTAGAAGCTTTAAAACTTGCGTTAATACCATATCAATGCACAAAAACGTTGATTCTAGTGCAAATCCAAAGCAATTCCGGCAAAAATCCTATGAAAATCCAGTGCAAAAAAATGCAGTTCTACAAACCTGAGCTGAATCTAGTGGTTTCAGAGGTTTGATATCAGCGTTTAAATCGGCGATTTGCAATGTTAAATATAGTTTTTATGAGATTCGAATAATTGAGTTTGATAGAATTGAATTTCACAGGGATTCAAATTCCTTGATTTTGGGGGTTTTGTTTCCAAAAAATGGAAATTGTTTCTAATCCATATTAAAGTACCGGATTTTGTTATGAACCGAAATTGAAACCCGTTTTCTTCAGCCCTCATATGCAAATATTTGCAATTTGGTCCTTTTTTGCCCCACTCCTAATAATTGCAGTCCGATCCCTTGTCTCACCATTTACTGTGGTAAGACAGTCTCTAGGAATTTTTCTCTATAAGATCACATTTCACCACTACTTACACTCAGTTAGATTGAATCAAACAAGTCTAATAATAAGTTTAATCATCTTTGAACTGTAGGAAAATATGCCTTTGTCAATTATTAGACCTTTTTTATTATAAAAAAAATAGTACCACCTTAGTGGGGGGAATTTATAAGCACCCCAAACCTTGAACTTCCAAAAACAATTCTTGGTTTGTCAATTATTAGACCAATATCTGTCAAAGATTATTCATCTTAAATTTAAACGTAAAGTTAAATTTTATTCTAGAAAATCATCCAAGATTCCATCCTCTTCCAGTTTTCCTACATCACCATAAAAAATATCATGAAGAATGAGGGATTTCTTCCTTTTTGAGTTTCTAAAAAATGAAGCTTTTGTGGTTTTGTAAAGATATTTTACATTCGGTTTCTTGCAAAAAGCAGAAACTGAGGGCAATGACTCAGTCAGTGGGAGAGAAAAATGGTTCACAGAGGTTCCGATCAAAGGCGGTGGTAAGCGGCGGGAAGCTTTCTTTCTCAGCTCTAATCATTAGTAGTGGCCAGCTGCCGCTCTCTGATTAGCTGTTAGTTAAAATTAGTTGTCTTTTGTTCTGTATAAATAACAGCTGATTACCTCAAAATAAGTGTGATCAAATAATGAAAACTGAATTCATTCTCCCTTTAGCTGAAATTCTGAACTCAATTTTCTTCAGGTTCAGACACCAATTGAAAACATGCATAGTATGTACATGGAGAGTTTGCTACTTTTGGTTCTTTAAGCGAAGAAAGCTAGAGAAGTGTCTTAGAGCACAAGGTCTAAGTGGAAATTCTTACATGCCGATTTCCGGAGATTTTAAGGACATAGACATGATGCTTAAAGAAGCTAACTCCAAGCCTCTTCATCTGTCTGATGATATTGTTTCAAGAGTTTTACCTTTCCACATCACAACCATTAAGAAATATGGTATGGTTATTTCTCCATTTGATCTTTTCGTATCATCGGTTTGAAGCTTAAAGTGTAATAGTATTTCCACTTTGATCATCTGCTGGAATTCAAAATGCAGCTGCGAATTCGTTACGTATGGCTCGGGCTAAATCCTATAGTATACTGCATTTTCTTATTTTATTCCTATTTTCTTCTTAATTTTGAATGAATGAAAATGCCAGCAAGTTTGATTTTGGGCTGCCTTTTCTAATACATTTGCAATATGAATGACAGTATTTATGTATCTTATTATTGGGTCATTTCTTCCAGAATTTGAACTTTCAGTGTTCAAAAATTTGAGTGCACTACTTTGGCATCCTACAATTTATGAAAAACTAAGTGCGCGCCGTGTTGAGGCTGTAGTGTAACAATGTTGTGAGGAGCATGAGTGTAGGTTGGAGAAAGGTCGAAGGAGAAGCGCTGCAGAATCATTGTCATTGCGAGTTTTGCTTCCATCATAGCGAAGTTCTGGCCAATACATACCCGAGGCCCCCAACCAAATGGGAAAAATGAGACTTGTCCCTTTGTTGCACTGGAAACTCCATCACTGAATCTCTCAGGTCTGAACTCTTTTGCATCATCACCCCATATATCTTTGTCATGGTGCAATAGCATAATTGGCAACATAACCACAACTCCCTTTGGAAGCCATAGGTTTCCAATTTTAGTGTCTTGTTCAACTTTCCTATCAATGGAAGCTATTGGAGGATATAGTCTTAAAACCTCGTTCAAGATCATCGTCAGCTGCGAAAGAAGATCGGAAAATCTCAGGAATCAGTGACAATGAAGGCATACATGTGTACATCGAAAACTTACAATTTTCAGATGATTTAGGCCCTCATGATTTGGCTCATTTCTTCCAAACACTTGCAAGACTTCCTCTCTAGCGCGCGATTGCCAGTCTTGATACTGGCTGAGCAAAACTAGTGTCCATACAAGCAAAGATGAAGTAGTGTCCTGTCCCGCAATATAAAAGAGCTTACACTCTTCTATTACATCTTCAATGCTCATGCCGAAACTTTTGTTGCCCTTCATTTCTATCTCTTCTACATTAGATTTCAACAGTAAGTATAATAAGTCATCATTAGTACCTTCCCCAGCTTTCACTGCTTTCACTCTTTTATCAATCATTTCTCCGATCTTAGCATAAATTTCACTCTGCATATGCTTTACTCTTCTCATTGATTTGGTTGGTAAAAACCTGTAGATATAAGCAAAAGCATGAGTAACTTTTCAAACTCAGAACTCAATAACACAGGTGCTACTTAATTTACCTTGATCCCGGGAAATAAAACGAGCGAAATGCTTTCATAAGAAGATCTGACTGTTCAGTTAAAATTTCAAATATCTCCCTTCCCTCTTCATAGTTACTACCAAACGCAGTGCGAGAAATGGCATCACTGGATAAAGCCTGAAGATCCGGCCACACGTCGCGTTCGCAGGATCCCTTTTGTGCAACACTCTCCTCCCACTTCCTCAACATTTCATTGGTACACAAGTGAAATGCTGGCAGCATATGCTAACAAATATAACAAGACAAGCGTAGCTAATTAGTACTAATTTATCATTGATTGGATTATAATGTTATTGGATTAAAGATGAGATGAAACCTTGAGCTTTTCTTGATGGAAAGCAGGGTTAATGAGTTTACGATGTTTAGACCACTGATCACCCTCAGCTGCCACAAGCCCCTGTAAGAGGTACCTCATAAGTGGATGACGAAAATTCTTTTGGTAGATGGAGTACTTGTTAAAGATCTCCCTCACTTGTTCAGGATCTGAGATGACGATTGCCGGATCCGGGCCAAACCACATGAAGCAATTTTTTCCTGCAATTTATGTGCAATGCATCAACATTTTATGAAACATTAACTGTATTTTAATAAATCCAATAGTATATACCATGTTTCTCGATGGTTTTTGTCATCAAAGGTAAGACTCTAGGCAAAATATCTTCAGAAATATTTATAGGTTTTGACACAGCTTCTTGCATCATCATGATTAACTCCTTGAAATCTCCGTACAAAAACTTGTACGGATTTCCTCTAAGGCCTTGTTCTCGCAGACATTTTTCCAGTTTTCTTGGCCTCAGCAATGTAAAATTCAGCACCCTCCATACCAAGGACAGATGAATCAGAAGCGCCAAGGAAACAAGTGGGATGAGGAAGTTCATTGTTTTTATCATAAGAACTGCACTAGCTCTGAAACGATTTCAATTATTAATAGAATTCCACATGGTAATTGAAAAGTTGATAAACATGGAATTTGATATCGAGTGTCTTGACTTTTTTCGATTTATAGTACAACTACATAACACCCGCGTGATGCACGAATCGTGAAGGAAAATGAAAAACATAAAATAATTTATAATTTTAATAAGTAATTAATTTTTGTTATATCTATATAAAAATTACGCACGATGCAGTATTTAAAATAAATTAATACATTTATTAATGTTATAATATTTTATTTTAAATAATTAAATAATTGACTAAATATTGATATATATAATAATTTATTTATGTTTGAAAAAAAATATAAGTTTTATATAGAAAAAAATTAATTGCATTGTAGAAATGCTTTATGTTTTAAAAATTATACTGATAAAAATGTGAAATATATATTGATAATGACCAATCAGTTATTACTAATCATGGAACAATCATTTTCAAAAATCCTAATAATTAAAATCTATAAAATAATATTATTATTTTATGGTAAACACTAAACAGTAAATCTAATCAAGCGAAGTATCATATTTAACATAAAATTAAATAAAGAAAAAAAATTAAAAGTAAGATCCCAACTAAAACTACAGATTATTAATTCACATTAAGAAGAAGGGTTTTTCATATCTCAAGGCATTTTTCAATTTTCAAGAAAGAATTGTAACTAAGATAATTAAATGAGTAATCATAGTTATTGGATTAGCAATTGTAAAAGTTGATGCGTCAAGTTTTGAGGAAGTCACGTGTCAAAAATTTGTGAAAGTTGATTTGGCTAAGTGTTGGGGTTACACGTAGCCAATATGTTGCTCTTTTGGTATAAAGTATAGATATATTCTAACACGTCTATATTTTATCATTTTATTAGCTTTGTGCATATTGATATGGGTATGGAAGTCAAGTAAGCTTATCCATTTCAGACGATAGTGAAAGGCGCGTTGGACATTTATCTTTTCTTTTGATACATTTATTTGCTTTGAGAACATAGCTAAGTCAAAATAATGAATTTGGATGTATTTTATGTCCAAATTCATTAGTTTAACTTAATTATCTAGAACATAGAAATAAATCTATTAATTAAAAAGATAAACGGATAAGTTTCCTACACTTTCATAATCATCTCTTTCCCCTTCTTTTGGCACTCACATCTGTTTTTAAATTCGTCAATGGATACGTAACTCGATCAAATTTCAACACGTATCATGTGTCGAGTCAAATATACATGTAATTCTCCATCTAAGTGTTGGGGTAACACAACTTAAGCCTATTCTTATTTAGTAATTTTAATTTTAATTTTACTACTCTATTTCAATTAATTTCAATTTCTTCTCCATTAATAAATACAAAATTTTCTTACTTTTTTTCTTCTAATTAATAGGGTTTATAAGGTTCACATCCCTTTTCTACTACGTTCTATTTTGAGCAATATGCGATTATGAGCAGTCAAGTTGTAGGGTAAACCCTTTTACATTGAGTCGCTAGTAAACATAGCAATTCTAATCTAAGAACTCAGTGGCAATAAGAGATCGATATTACAATACTAAACAAAGGCCTGGGTGGCAAAGAGAATGACAGCATAATGTTAAGTGATTGTCATTGTGCAGCCATAGTGTAGCTGTAAAAGAATCGACCCGAGACCACTATCAAACCAATCACAATGAAATATCAGATGATAAGCACGCAAAATGATTAATCCACCTCTGATCAAACATCTAAAACAATGAAAACAAAATAAAATGAAGCTCCCCAACACTAGTGTAGGAGGGTCATTAAAGACGGTGATATAGGACCATTAACACTAGTAGAGAGCCTTCAATTAAAGGCAGCAGGTAAAGGCGGTTCTCTAAAAACCACCTTTAATTGACAATTCTGAGCTCATAAACTCCTCTTCATGTCTCCGAAAATCATTTTAAGGTAGTTTTTGGTTAATTAAAGGTGGTTATTCAATAAATGGCTTTAACTAGGGTTAATTAAAGGCAGTTCAAGGTAGAACCGCCTTTAATTGACCCTTTTTAAAGGCGGTTATGTCCAACCGCCTTTAAAATTGATACTTTCCAAGTTCGCAAATGAGGAATGAATGTTTTCCGAACTCGAAAAACACTGGTTTTCGTGGATCGAAGAGAAGATACAGTTTGCGAGTTCGTAAATAAAATGTAGCCTATTTCCGAGTTCAGAATGTCTTGTAATTCGTGTCTTCATGTATATGATATACCACATGTAAAAGCACACTCATTTTTTACTTCAAAAAAATAGTTTCCAAGTACAAGCACACTCATTTCATTATATGCAACGAAAATATTAAAAAAATGAAGTCAACATTCAATAGTCATTGTCAATACGAATATAATTTGATTTCAACATTCAAATCAAATATTAATGCACTAATCATAAAAAATTCACAGAAAATAGTCATCATAACAAACTTAAATTCAACATTCACAATTCAATATCCAAATGTCATCTCCGATTCTAATAACATGATAAAGGTGGGAAAATCATTCTTCGACATCTTCAAGGTCGACGGTTGAAGTTGATTGGTGCAATTGTTGTCGGAGGGTCAATGTTAGGTGGCGCGCATATGCCCGGTGAGATTTTTCAAGGAATCTAATCTTCACTTTCATGGAGCGAAATTCCTCGTGCATCCATTTGTAGCAATCCTTGAAGCCTTTCATGTACGACTTTTCGGTGCCTAAAAAGTTTAGTGAGCAAAATATGAATTACTTAAACAATAAAGAAAAACACAATGAAGAGAACTAAATCGACGTAAACTAATTTCTTACTTACCTTCCTCAACTTGTGGCCTCTTGCTTGGCTCGGGTGCTTCGATGGGTTTAACATACCACTTATGATCAATCAACACCCACCCCTTGTTCTCGAAGTATGTCTAGTTGAAATACTTTGGCCACTTTTCCTCTCCTTTTATAACCAACCCCACAACGCCCTTTAGAATACGAGTGATTATACTCCCACATGGTACGCGGGTAGCACTCTCTTCGACATTGCAAAATGCAACATACGCCTAAAAATTGCTGCTCTCAGGATGATTTTTCTACCCTAAATTATCAAATAGAATAGAAGGAGAGTTGTGTAATTAGGCTCAGTTAATTTCCCGCCCGAGGGGACCAAACTCCTATTTATGATCTCATACGTGATACAGTTATCTATGCTCAATAGGGTTAGGTCAAAGGTCTCGGGTTTGCCTAAATCCATTCTATCCCATCGGAAGTACCTCCACTACACTCAACTGGGTCAATGTAAGGATAATCAACATCTATAAGCAACTTCTCTCGATGGTAGCATTTATCTAACGGACCATCAAGATCTTCTGGGGGAAAAAATTCCGGGTCTGTGTAAGGGCAATCTAAAATTTTGTTAATAATCCATCCATTAATCCTTATATCTTTTCCGCCAATCTTACTACTATAATCTTAATTCTCCAAATCACGCATATTACCATAAAATTGGCAAACATAATCAAAATATGCTTTTTCATCACAAGAAAGAAAATTGTTGACATGTTGTTCACTAAAAGGTTTGAGGGGTTCGGCTAACCCTAAAGCAAGGTACTCATTGAAGTGGACAAGATATGTATCTAACAATTTTCCCTTCTCACGTAATGATTCACACCTATTTTGATCAAATTTTGAGACAAACCTTGTGTCATCCAAACTGCCATTGTCTCCGGTTGAACGAGATCTCGAGTTTCCTTGGCTTAAACCTCCCCTAGCCATGACAAAATGTAGCTTACTTTAGTAAGAAGTGGGGAAATTGGTTGTTTTTTGCGAGTTCGTAAGTCTATGTTTGTTGAATTGGGGGTTGATTTCTGAATTTTGAATCGACCCTATTTTTTTATATAGTCTGCATTTTCCGATTTAATAAAGGAGGGTGCGTCCCTATGTAAGAGCGAGACGACATATTTCCGAGTCCGGAAATAATTATTTTGGTAATTAATGGGTTCCTTCAATTTTCCAGAGGCGGTCCGAAAAGGGGTTACGACCTCGGAAAGTATTTTTCCAAGCTCGGAAATTGCTATCATCCATACATGTGTAAATTATAGGAATTAGTTTCCGAGCTTGAAAACTAGTCTGGTCAATAAATATGAAGACAAGATGCATGGCCGAGCTTGGAAAAGTATCTGCACTTTTGGCATCCAAGTCAAATTTTGAATATTACATGCTACACATAAATCCTTAACATTAACCTCCAAATTTTATAAAAATAAAACATATTCAATCATCAAAATCCATACATTCTAAAGCCAAATTTCAATCATCAAAATCCAAATTCCGATCCATCAAACACAAGAATAAAAATATTATCTAATCAAATACAATCCAAATTCTATAATTCAATCCTATTTCTAAAATTTCTCAAAGCTATCTAATCATTTTATCAATAACAGAGTCCCCCCTCATCTTTGGCCCCGATGGTTTCTTCAACGGCTTAACCCCTATTTCCATTGTCCCTGCCACAACCACCATTATCATCATCATCTTCATCTTCACTCTCCGATAATACCGGCTTGAAGTTTGGCGGCTCGTCAACATCACTCAATTGCAGATAGAGGCCTTGGGCTTCCAAGAATGCGACGTGCTAGGAATGGACACGAGCCAACATATCATGTGCCCTGTCATGTTCGCACGCATACGGTCCAAATACTTAGTCACCCAAGCTTTCCAACCGCCGCCGATATCTGTAAATTAATAATAAACACAATTTATTGGTTAAAATTTTTCATATATAGTATTTGAACTAAAATGACAAGAATAAGAAGAAAAAAAACTTATCACTTGTAGGAGCTCGATGCCTCATCTATTGATGCATCTTCTTCACGAGTTTTCTTGGCACTTTTAGCCCTTTCACCGGGTACTAGACGGTACTCCCACTTGCTGTCAAAGCCAAGTCTAAGCTTCTTAAGTTGGAACCACCTCTTGTCGTAGTATTTCATCCTAAGAGTCTTGTCATCAGGGATAACACCAGCTTTCTTAAGCATAGCGGTTATCAAACTGCCGTAGGGGAGATATTTTTTCTTCATCTGTGCCACCTTCAACTTGAATTAGATGATGTAATAACCGAGGTTTATCTTGACCCCTTCCATGATACAGTAAAACACCATTAGGCTAGCAATGGTCAGCTCGCAAGTGTGGCCACCTATCGGCAAAACATTGAGGCATATCCATGCATACACTAGGCGTTGCTCTACGGTCAACACGGTGATATCGTAGCTCTCTGCTTTTCCCGCATCACTACCCGCCCTCCTAAAATATTTCCTAGCCATAGAGACCGGAAAAAGTGGGGTACTCTCGCTTACCCCCGGGAAAACATGTATGTGATATATTTCTAGGGGACCATTAGGGCCATTGGGCCTTAATTTCTCGGGGGTGGTGTAGGGGGGCCCTAGGGATGAGTTAATTGTATAACTTGTGACATACACATTTTTCCATTAACCCTAGTCAAATCATAATCATTCCTAATTTGGCCCAAATTCGCATAAAATTGGATCACTTCATCCACATGAACGAGTTCATCCATACACATTAATTTTTCTAAATGTTGGGTTTCAAAATGTGCCAGCAAATAGTCTAAGCTTAATTCTCCTATAGACAATGCTAATATAACTTTAGAATTTGTAACTCGCGTCTTCAAAAATGCTACATACCTTTCCAAGGCTGCATCGTTGAAGAATCTGTGGGGGGTTTCAACGGCTACTTCCGTGACCGGACTAGGGTTCCGATCAATCATATTTGATTTTACACCCCTGCCCTTGGTTCTCATTGCGAATGTATGTAGGGTTATAGAGCACAATTATTATTTTTTGAATTTCGGAGGTTTTTGAGTTGGCTTGTATAGGGTTTTAATTAGGGGATTCGAAGGAATTGTCCATTATAACCTTCTTTAATTGGGGAAAAAGTTTCCGAACTCGGAAATAGGTCAGGTCTATTGTACTATAGCTATGGGGAATATTGGTTGCAGGTGTTTTTCAAATGGGTAATATTGGTTGCAGGTGTGTTTTGAGCTCAAAAACAACTCAGATCGTGTAAAAAAATAGGTACAAGGGCTTTCAAATGGGCATTTATTACCCATTTGAAAGAACATGAACTTCCCCTCATATACCTCTCCTCAGAAAACTCCCAAACTCTAAACCCACTACAATCCCTTCCAATACAATTTGAAGATTACATTGGTTGAATATTAAAGGTATGTTTTCCTTCCTATTTCTCATCTACTCCGAATTCTCATTGTAATTTTTTTCTTGTAAAGGGATTTGTTGGATGTGTAAGTAGGAGCTATGAAGGAGTAATTCATATCCTTTCATTGATCAAAAAGGTAAATCCTTGCTTCAAGGTTTGGCTAGGGTTTACTATTTCAAAACTAAAATCACCAAAATCAAATTTTAGTTTCATGATGCAGCTAGGGTTCATATTGTGTAATTTAATGAGTTATATTTTAGGTGGTCGTTTGTTATTAAGCACGATTTGTGTATTATGTAATGGCTTTGGTGCCTAAATGGTTTTGGATGATGAAATGATGCATTGGATTTTACTCGTACATGTTAGATTTCTACGTTTATTGATTAATTAAAGTATTAGAATGGTTAGATTTCATGTTACATATTATTGTGCTAAAACTCCTATGTTTAATTAGTCTTCTATGTACACAAGCCCTAAAATATTCTATTCTAAGTTTATATGGAATTTTGGGTTTTGTGTACATATTAGTGAATTTAATTATCCTTCGTGGCGTAATGAAGTGAAGTTGTAGACCAATGGAAATGTGAGCAAGTGAATCAAGCCATTGTGTTGATCTACACCTTGTGAATGACTTTAATATTTTCATTTCCAAATTCAATTTTCATTGCTAGGACATTTATTTCCAAAAAAAACTTACTTTCAAATTCTCTAGGTTTGCTTCCAACTTCAAGGAATGGGAATCACTACTCACATGATGATATCAACAATGCATGGAATTCATTGGTGGTTGCAAATAATGATCAAAGGGCTGCAACAATGGGGAATCTCGATATAGGTAGGGACACTCCAGTTAGCTAAACATTGAACCTTAGACATGTCGAAATAGTTTTGTAGTGATTTCAAATGCTATGTATAGAGTATTGCTTGGTTAGTATTATGTTTAGATTTTTTTTAGGTCTAGCATGATATCTATTATTGTGTATAAATCGTGGTTGTGTGTCCAGAATGTTTTCGTACCGTGAAAATAAATGAAATAAAATTTATACAAGACAAGAGTGTATTTTCGAATCCAGAAATTCTTTCTTCTCTTCCTTTTTAATTTTCACTGGTCAGAATGTCATTTCCGAATATGGAAATGTAAGACGAGAAACATTTTCCAAGTCTGGAAAATGAAAATTTCTGAACTCGGAATTTTTTTCATGAACTCATAAATGTCTGCACCGTATGCTGGGGAAGAGCAATTTTCCAAGTTCGGGAACTATTTAAAGGAAGTTCGCTGCCTTAATCAAAGTTGGTTTTTAACAGCCTCGTTACTCACTTTTAAAGGCGTTCTCGGAACCACCTTATTTTCTGATCAATTAAAGGCAGAATCAGGCACTTAGAAAGTTCCTTTAAATTGTCATTAGAGCCGCCTTTAAAAGGCCTCTCCACACTAGTGTAAAGACACTTTCAAAATGCCTTCTCTGGTCCCGCCTTTGATCATTCACCATCAAAGGCGGTTCTTAGAACTTCCTTAAGAAAATGCCAACGTAGAAGAAACCTCCTATAAAAAGCTGGTATAACCGCATTTAATGGTTGCGAGCTTGGAACCGTGGTGGGTTCACTCGAAGCTTAAACACCAGTTTTGAACTCGAAAACTTTAAAGCTTTCGAACTCAAAATATAAAGTGAAGTTGTGACTCGCCTCTATGGAAAAACCCATGTAGGTTCAGACTTGGGTCATGTTTCCGGCCCCATTCTGCCCACCAAAGGTTTGAATTTAATTTAACTGTCAAACATTTCCAAATTTAGTAATTGCTTCGTGTTTTCCATTTCCGAGTTTGAAAATAAGAATCCTGCCTACGGAAAACCCCACTACATGAGGGCGATATAGCTTTTGGTCTTCGAATTAGTATTTGTTCTTATGGAAAATAAATAATTTTATAAATATTCTCGGCACAAAGAGGACTCGATTCACAGCAATAAATGTAACGAAATACACGATAGTATCTTGCACCTTGACAAAAATCTATAGATAACGCTAACCAAGCCATAATCTATAGATAGGAATATAAATCACTAGAAAGCTATTCCAACATTTCTAAGCTTCGATATTTATCTAACTTGTGTTACTTTAGCAATATCTGGATTCCCTGGGGTTGCAGGCCGATTGAGATTTAGATGCCTAGCCAAAGAATTTCTTGCATTGAAGGGCTTTGATTCCTTTCGCCAAATCTATTAAAGGTTACTAGAAACAAATGTACACCTACCTTATTAATTTCAAGTAAATCGTCTTTGATTTCTTGAATGTACTCAGCTGCATATAACATGACGTAATAGCCGCACTCCCATGTTTGCGCTATTTAAAACAACATAAATACTTAAAACTCTTACATCAATTAAGAAAAGTATGTTAAAACATATTTTTAGTCCACCTTGATTTCAACCACTTTTAAATTAGTTTTATTTTGGTTGCCAGTATCCTTTCATCGCAGATTCCAAAATCTTGACAGCATCCTGCGGTTGGAAGTGCAGGGGATCCATCCAATGCATGCACTGATTTGTGGGAACAATCAAAGCAAACTAAAATGGTCTCTGAATACGAAAATTAAAATTATCTTCGAAATTTACAAAAATGATGTTGGTAAATGAATTGAACATTATAAGTGTAACCTTTCTATGTATGGCGCAATGAAAATCTTCTTATCCCTAGGCTTTTACGAATGTAGTCGATCCTCTCTTGTTTCGTACAACCAATTTATTGAATCGTCATTGGGCACATGTATCTAATCCATCCCTTCTTTTGATTATTGGTATAAAAAAATATCTACCTTAAAAATACAAAAAATTTCATTAGTTGTAATAATGTTTAAAGTATTAAATAGTGAATTTCAATTAAAATTATAAAAATCACTCACAAGGTGTAGATTAAATTGTTCACATCTCCATAGGTCTTCAAAATCACTCCATAATGCAATGATTTCACGTTTTCATACAAATACACACTCATTTCCCATGAATGCGTACGTTGAATTTTGATCATAAGGTTGAAGACAATTATATAGCACCTGTACTAAGTGAGGTGAGTCTCGAAGAACATGTGCTCTTCAAATTAAAGGTCTAACCTTAGTTGGTGTTGTTGGGACCGATTAGGTGTTTCTTTGACCAGTCTTAGCCTTGTTTTCACTAGTTTAGGTGATGGAGGCATGTTTCCTTCAAGCGTCGATCCTTTACTGGATCGATGTATATAAGTCGATGAGGCCAAAGAAGGAACATTCCCTTGAAAGGACCAACTTTCTTGTATTCTCTTTCTATGATTAGCAAAGGGGCGCCCATCACCAACGGATTCTCGAATGAAACCCTAGAAAGATCATCCACAATAAGTACGAAGTGAAGTTGTTTCATTAACTCACACAAAACTCCATCGGCTATGTGGAGTGGTCTATTGTCTATGTCTTGATTAATGTATAGCTCACATGAAGATAATTTCTACACCCCTACCGAAATATTTGTTAAATATGAAACTTAATTATTTGCAACATTTTGAATAAAATAAAATATTACCTTTTTCACTTGCTAGGATGGTATTGTCGAGGTTGTAGAGTTCATTTCTTGGAGTTTTAACAATTGCTTCCCTATTGACCTCAACATCTCCAGGATAATGGGGGATCCCCTTGATGGCGGGTTCCAATCGGGCATCAAATCTTCTTAATTTTCCGGAAGAGCAAACCCACATTGTTGGATCAACTTACAAATTAGAATGTCTTGTTGCTTAATTTGTTTGTCTTGGAGAAGCACTTGTTTTTTCAATATGTGGATTCTTGAGGGTTCAGCATGATCGTAGGACCGTACGATGTAAAATGTCTCTCTCTAGGTCAATAACACACCCACTCTCCTTGCACGGCCCGGGTGGTTGGATTTTTCCGTAGCTTCACAAAGGAGGTCGTGCTTATCCGTTGGAATTAATTTCCCTTGCAATTAATCATTCTTCAATTTTTTCTAAGTAAAAAAATGATTGAAGTGTTAGTTAGTGCAAGATAAAGAAAAATGTGTCCAAAAGAATAATAAATTCACTAAAACCTTTACTTACCACTCTTTCCGCAATTTTTTTCTTCATCCTTGATATATGAATTGTCTTTGTTTTATCGGCCTTTTAGGAATAGACTGCACCTCTCAATGTCATCCACATTGATCGGTTGCACTGAAACCCTGACCTCATTTTTTGTCATCCCACCCTCTATTGCAATTTGCGACATCTTTTCATTAGCTCAATTGCTGCCAAGGCATAACCCCCACAGTTCAATCGAGGATGAATTACATTATTTGCGTTAATGTGTTGTTTATCTTGCCACGTAACCTAAGTTAGTACGTGATGAGACTCTAGACGCGTGTGTTTCCTAAGGCATTTAGAAAATCTTTTGTTAGCTTTTGTATGGTAGATTGGTAGATTTAGGTGAGTTTACATTTCAAGGGGTTCAGGGGACCATTGTTGATTTTTCTTATCTAAATCCCTCATTTTGTAGCTTACTTTAGATATAATGGATTACATGTCCCTACAAGTGTCTAGATTCGTTTTTGTGAGCTTATATTTGTAGATTGCTCGTAGGCACTTCGGACTGTGTAGAAGGTCATTCGCAAGAATTGTAGCAGATAGTAGAAGGCCATTCGCAAGAATAGTAGTAGACTAAAGGCCACAAGCCAAAATTGTGGTAGTAGATGGATGCATCGAAGAAAATGAGTCAAGTCTGGAAAAAAGGAAGTCTGGCACAACCCGGGTACATTTACACGGCGTGTGCCAAACCATTTGCTGAGGAGGCTAAGTTCCGGCACGAGTTGTGTGCTTCTACACTGCCCGGGCGCTCAATTGGCCCGCAATCTATTGCACTATCACACACTCAAAAGAACAAGATGACTCCTCCAAATGGTAACCCGTGTGCTTTTGCATGGGCTACGCGCTCAGATCACCCATATCAACACTCCAGATGGTGGCTCGCTTGCTTTTGCACGGGCCACACCCTCAGTATTATTCGAGAAGGACTTCCAGTCCACGGCCCATGTGTTTTTGCATGGGTCGTGTGTGCACGGCCCGTGCCAACAAGACTGCTAGGGTTTCTATTCTTTTTGGGCTTTTCTAAGGCCCATTTCCACTTACTCTATAAGTAGCCACTAGTCTACTAGTGTTTAAGTTTGGCCATAGTTTAATTTCAAGAGTAGATAGAGAGAATGAAGTTATCTCATCTCTTCATTTACTTTTCCTATTTTTTGCCTATGGAATTAAATCCAATGATTGATTTGGATTCAATGTCTCTAGAGAAGTTTGTTACTTGGGGAATTATTTGTATTCATTACTAGATGTTGACTTTGTGAGATTCTTAGATTTCACTATCTTTATGTTCTATGAATAATCGTGCTTGATTTATGTTTTATATTCTCGTAAGAAGTATGTTATGTATGTTCTATGATGCACCCATGGATTCATATGTTGCATATCATTCATCTAGGATTGTCATGCTATCTTAGGAGTGTTAGATTAGAGCTATTGTAGGTTCGTGAGTACCGGGGAAGTAAGTGCATGCATGCTATCTCGAGAGTACCGTCCTAGTCGTTAAACTCTAACCTAATTAGCTCGTCATGTAATAATCATTCATGTTAGGAATGATAGAATCCCTAACGAGAGGAAACCCTCGATAAACCCCAATAGATGAGCATAATAGTTTGTAGCGACTAGGGTCGTGTTAACCCTAGAGTTATCATGAGATGTAAATCCCTTTGCCTCTCTAGCTATAGAGATTAGTGTCCATAATGGAGTGTCTGGGACGTATTGTCCTTACTCTCATATCTAACAGTTGCAACCTACGCAAGGCTTTGTTCTTTCAAGCTGAGGCTCATTAGCATTAGGAGTGACATTGTCGAGGAAATAATTGCGGTATTGAAAAGGCGATTGAGGAAATTTCCCTATTTATGGAGGTAGTGTGATAGCTTCCTAAAGTTGAGAAGAACCTTTGGGTGACAGACATTGGGAATTCCAAGCTATCTTCACACTATGTGACATATATGTAGGATAGGTTTATATGTCTTACATGTGGTAGAATCTAGGATCAAATTCATTCATCGATCATGTTACGCAAATATCCCCATGGTTAGTTGATTATAGTTTAATCTCTCTTGTTTACATGATCATTAGTCATTAGATAGCACTAGCTATTCCCGACACACAATTGAATTGACACCCGATTATGGGTTGTGTGTAGTTAACTTTCAAATTATAGTATCTCTATGGATGACCCCGAACTTTCCACTAGCTACTCTATAGTAGTTGATAGTGAGCACACGAGCAACTTATAAATTTGTACCATTGACTCTTGCACTCCGCGAGTTAATTCTCCCAAAAGATAAAGACCCCGCGAGGTGCGGATCAGGATTTTAGAGTCATGTCAACACTGTAGACACGCTAATCTAAAAAACTAATAATTTGATTTTTCTTTTTTTACTAACGTTATCCCTAATATCCGAGGCCCTTCTCTTGTGGATCTCACAACTCTCTTGTTGAATGTGAGTGTAAGTTAGCCACGGGAGATCACCTCTCTTATCGCTAAATATGTAGTCTCTTATTTATGTTCACGCCAATTCTTGGACATCATGAATATATCCTTCTTTCACAAATCACCCATGCCCGGTGCTTCGATGTCAAATGGCCTCTGTGAGGATTTTCAAGGCCATGGAGTCAATCATGGGGAGTAAGTTAAATGAAGGAGAAATATTGAGGATTAACAATTCACTAATGCTACCTTTCATTCCATCTATAATGTGTCCTTGTAATCGTTCGGGACATCAAGCCAACTATAGTAGAGGACGTCTACCCTTTTTCTACCAACCCTCGCAACCTAACAAGACCATTTAGCACATTGCGCTGACACACAATTTTCTGACTTGTTGAATATTAACAAAGTTAACTCTTTCCTAACCATTCTGCGTTCTAAAGTTCTACAATGAGTTTGGGATGTTCCCACATTCTCATATCCATCATCCTCATCCATTCCATGGTCCATTGTTGGGGGATTGACATTTCAGGAAAGTGAAACATTATCATGAGTCATTTTCTTAGACTTCATACATTCACAAATATACAAAAAAAAATACTTAACCTAGCTTCATTACACTTATATTTTTTAAAAAAACACACCAAACATTTCATATATAAAATAACTATATGCCAACCTAAACCCTAATCAAATCACACGTACAAGAAAAGGCTGACCATTGAAGTTTAAGCAATAAACCTAGCTCAACATAATACCTAGCAATAAATCTAGAATTTAATCACACTATTACCTTGCTCAATCAATAAACCTAGCAATAAACCTAAGATTTCCATTCAAATGCAACATTTAAACATCCACAACCATGAAGCAACCAAAAATCTAATATAATACACAAATGAACTTGAATAACAAACCCCACATAACATAGAACTCATCCCTGGGTTACACATTTTGGTTCAAAAATTATAAACCCTAATTATCAATTGAAGAGAAGACTAAACGTTTCATCAAACAAAGGGTATGACATTCTCCTTCATAGCTTCTTCCTAAATGAAAAACATAACCCTAGTGAAATAAAAAAATGGCAAGAGAAATTCGAATAGAAGAGACATAGGATGAAATACATGGTTTGTAAATACCTCAAATCATGTATGGATAAAATGTTGGAGTGGAGATAAAATGGAATTGAATGAAAGGTTTCGGAGGTTTTTGGAAGTGGAAAAGGGGGGAAATTCGTGGGGGTTTTGAATGGGTATTAAATGTCTTTTTGAAACCCCATTTAATGTTTTTATTTTTTGCAATTGGAAGGGTTTTTGAACTCGGAAATGACTTGAGAGCACGTTACGAGCTCGTAAGAAACTCAACTCTTCTATGTAATAGGTAAGAACCGCTTCTGATTTTGAAAGTGGCTTTTGGTGTTTAAAAAATACGAAAAAATGACCATATTTCTAAAATCCTGAAATCCCACATTCCAATTCCCCATATTCCCAAACCCTAGTGTACGAATTCCACATATCTCAAACTCCATAAAAATTCACAATGAGCCATAACATAATGGGTGCTAAATCAAAGGCAAGCGAACAGAGTCATCGCCCGTTCACGGAGATCAAGCCAACCCAAAAATTCTTCAATAAACAAGCGGAGCAAATGTATGTGAATTTCTCGAAGAGGAAAGCTATCAATTCTGAGGTTATATTAGCAAAGGACATTAGTGAATTAGGCCTAGATTATTTGCTTGCTCGTTTTAAAATTCAACATTTAGAGATATTTCTTTGTATTGGAGAGCCCGTTCATGTTGATGAGGTGATACAATTTGATGCTAATTTGGGTCAAAGTAAGAAGAATCATGATATCACTGAAGTCAATGGGAAAATGATTTTTGTGACTAAATATACGATTAAAGCCACCCTAGAATGCCCTAAACCACCACGAGAAATTAAGACCTGATTATCCCCATGGTTCCCTAGTAATTTACCACACGCGTTTTGGCTGTCTATCACTAATGCAACCCCACTCCAACTGTCACTGTGGGTAAGAAATATTTTAAGAGGGTAGAGGATACTGTGGGGTAAGCGGAATGTTTTGACCTTAGTGTGTTGACCGTAGAGCGACGTTTTATTTATGAGTGGATTTGTCTTAACGTTTTGCCCATAGGTGGCCACACTTGCGAGCCGACTATTGGGAACCTCATGTTGTTTTACTATGTCTTGTAAGGGGTCAAGATAAACCCCGGATTCACCATCATCTCATTCATGATAAAGACATCGAACATGGAGAAGAAAAAGCTTACGTACAGTGGTTTGATCACCGCTATGCTCAAGAAGGTGAAAGTGCAGTCACAAGATAGGTCTGTTCGCATGGATTATTATGATAAGATCTAGTTCCAACACAAACAGTTTAGACTCGACTTTGACAACAAGTGGGAGTACAGGTCACAACCTAGTCAAGCAGCGAAGAGTGCGAAGAGGACTCGCGACGTGGCCCAAGATAGAGCTGAGACATCGAGCTCCCGTGAGTATATAAAATGATATTCTGACTTACTAATTGTATGTTTATTCGAATAAAATATTTAATTTGTCTATGTTGGTTACTTTTAATTGAAGGAATCCGGGAGCAGTGTGAAGGCTAGGCTTCGCAGGTACTTTGACCGCATGCATGCAGACATAACCAAGACGCAAGAGATGTACACCCAAGCTCATTCACATCATGTGGCGTTCATGGAATCCCTAGGCCTTCACCTAGAATTGAGAAAAGATGAAGAGCCACCTAACTTCAAGTCGGTCTTTTTGGAGATCGATGATGAAGGTGATGATGATGATGGTGATCAAGGCGGGGATGACGGGAATGCCGGTCATAGGGAGACCAAAATGTCGCGGGCCAAGATGAGGGGAAGACTCTATATTGATAGGATGTTTGAAGAGGTGAAATAAGATTCATTTTAAATGTTGGAAGTGTAGTTGAATGTTTAGTTTAAGATTCAAATGATATTTTCTTGAATTTGGAATGAGTGTTTTCTAAGAATTGATGTAATGTTTAAATTATGGGATTTGATGTAATTGACAATTGATTTGGAATAGTCCCGCCCTCTTTAAATGATATGGTCAAAAGAAATATGAACTCTCAACTTGTTAGACTATAATGTATACTTCATGAAGTGTAACAAAGGCTGTGAAAATTGTGCATTTTTTAAAAACTAACCAAAAGAGCGTATGCTTTTCCGAGCTCAGAAGAGCATCCACTTTGTATATTTTAGGCACGGACATTGTTACGAACTCGGAAGACAGTCTGGTCTGATTGACCTCTTTGTCCTAATCAGTTTCCATGTTCAGAAACAATACTTCCGACCTCTAACCCTCTTTCCCTCCCCTCTCGGGTTTTTAAAAAAGGGGATAAATTATACAGCTTCCAAACTTTAAATTTGTTTGTGTCCTATATTTAAAGAGACAAATGTTCGTGTCCTGTGTTCGAACTATTAAAAAAATACAGGGCAACGCATTATTTTGTTCAATCACCCCTAAATTACCAAACCCTAGCAGCCTTACAAACTCGCCAACATATTTTTTAAATTTTTTTTCCTGATCAACACATAATTTTTTATCAGTGGCCTAGTTTATTTTTAATTTTGAACCCACATATTTTCATCTCACCTTCACCGAAATTATTTCAATTTTTTTTAAAAAAATATAATTTCCAACACTACTTTCATTGTATCCCTATTGCCCAAATCCTCCTTCTTTCACCGGTGGTCCAGCGATCCACCAAAAATAATTTTCTAGATCCGCCCCTGTCACTAATAATGGAAATGTAGGCACCGTGTGCTAAAACATGCAGCAGAAAGAAGAATTACAAACCATCTTGCTGCTATAATACTACTACACTCATTGCTAACCTAAGAGTGCATAGGCTTCCTACTGAACAGATATAGCAGTTTGACGTACACACAGATAGAATTTCTGGCAATATTACAATGTAGCAGTTTTCATTACAAAGATAGAAGAACTGAGTGTGGTTTTACACTTGGTCGGAATTGAACTCAAATGAATCAGAATTGGATCTATCTTGGTCCCGACAAAGCTAAAGGTGGCAACTCAGTAGCAACATAAGCAGCCCCTTTTGCAACAACTATTCGATTCAGGAAATCATAATCGAGATTGGTTTCAGCTGCTACTAAACCCTCTAGCACCTTAACTACTACGAACATCGAAGGCCTTCTTGTGAAATCTCCTTGCAAACACCATGCTGCAATCATCATCATCTCCACAGTTTTCTCACTGTGCTTCTGCATAGCCTCACTATTCTCATCCACTAATTCCCCAAGCTTTTCATCTTCAGCTTTTCTCCTGAAGACACTCAGCAGGTGCTGGTCCTCATCTGCCTTGGACCAGTCCAGATTCTTCCGCCCACAAATGATTTCCAACATCACTACACCAAAGCTGTAAACGTCCACCTTTTCTGTAGTGACGGAGCTCAACCATTCAGGAGCAAGGTATCCAGGGGTTCCTCTCATTGTCGTCATTACTCGAATTTGATCCTTTTCTATCAGTTTGGACAATCCAAAATCTCTGATTTTGGCATTGAAATTCTGATCCAGGAGGATATTCTGAGGTTTGATGTCCAAGTGAATTATCTTATGGCTGCATTCTTCATGAAGGTAGGCCAAACCCTTGGCTATCTCTGAAATGATCCTTTTCCTTGTATCCAATGGAAGACACCCATCGAAGATCCATCTGTCCAGGGACTTGTTTGACATGTATTCATAAACAAGAAGCCTGTGTGATTTCTCGTAGCAAAATCCAATAAGTTTCACCAAATTAACATGGTGAATGCTACCAATAGTTTTCACTTCCACGAGAAAGGAATCCTTCACTTTTCCTATGCCATCTAGACACTTGACAACTATTTTCATACCATTGCCAATTGAACCCTCGTAAACAGATTCAAATCCTCCTTCCCCAAGTTTTTGGCTGAAATCTCTAGTGGCAGCTTTCAAGTTCTCGTAAGAATATCTTGCAGGCAAGGATGGTACATTCTCCAGAAAATCCTCACAAGCTTTATTCCATTGCTTCTTTAGTTTCCTAAAAAGAACAAGGCAACAACCAATCACAGAGATCACCCAAAGGATAGCTGAAAGGGAAGATGCAAAGATAACTATTCTACACCGGGAAGCCTTTGCATGAGGATGTTGCACCTTAATATACAGAGTGGTATTATATCTTGATGCTCCATAGTTTTCATTGTTAGCAATAGAAAACACTTCATTTAGCAGTGAACAACTGCCTTTTCTCGTGTGCTTATCCCCAGCAGATATAGCAAACACTTCATTTTGCAAGAACAGTTGTGTAGACAATGATTTTTGCAGTCATCTACTTATGTGTCTAGTTTATATAAATCAAATGCAAAATAATATGTGTTGTTGAGTTCTATCAGAGTATGATCTTTGGAACGATCACAAGAAATTGGCCTGACCAGCCAACATTCAAGACTTGGTTGCCGAAAACTTGTTTGGGTGAAATAGCTTGCTTGTCCACTTGTTTCCAGACAACCACATTGCCCGTTGCCTGAACAGACACCATATGTTCCACAAACCATGGGGTACCAACAAGCTCTTAATCTGAGAAGATCAGAAACTTCTTCCCAGTCATCTCTACCTGCCTGAAATACCTTTAAGTGCCCATCCGGCACTAACCTCATGAATCGAGCTGCTGAGGAAAATGTATTATGATAGAAACTCCAATTGGTGAATAGAATTCCAGTAACAATATGATCACGGTTAAAGGTAGTAAAGCGTGAGACAAAATACCTTTGAGGTGGACTGGACTTTACATAAGCACCCCAGCCCATCTTATCAACAGAAAGATAAAACAAACCTTCACTCCAATTTGTAGCCGAAACACTGGCTATCAATGGTTGTCCAGTCCTCAGTGCCTGTCCTATAAGTAAGGAATCAGTAGGATGATCAAAAGACTGCCAGATTGGCTCATTGTTTCGGCCAAAGAGCGCAAGATTTCCATGTTCGGTCAAGTTCATTCCCTCCACTGACTTTCCTCCTGTGTTGCTGGACCATGCAGACGTGCCATCGGATTTCCTCAAGACAAGATCTCCATCTTCGCCAAGTCGCAATGTTGCATTCATTTGAACAGGATCATTCCTATTCGCTGACCATACTAATTATGGGGACTGAATTGCAGAGTATTGAGAATTGTCTCTCCGATTCAGAGAGATATAGACTCCAAAAAGGCAGTCCCTGGATTTTTGATACATTGTAATTAAAATCAATATCACAGTAGAAACCGCAGACGAAGGCTGTTCCATCAAAATTTTCTCTCAATAGAATTGGTATCAGAGTGTGCACAACAATGTCTGTGCCATTGGCATATAGTGAAGGCTGGTTTACCCATGTAGTGGGAAGTTTTGATATTGAATTGTGAAATTGTTGGGCATATGATAAGGTTGAAGAATAGGACAGTAGTAAACAAGCAAGAACTAGAACATATTGCAGCCTTTGCTATGAATTCATGGCTGGTTGATATCCAGAGAATTTCGGAATTTGTTTGAAAATCGTAAGAACATAATTCTAACTGGCCTATTCTTCTACCCATATAAACTCCTGAGCTGATTATCAGCAGCAGTGGTTTACTTTGACAACGACCAAGTCAAATCCTTTAGTTTGGTAAGAATTCAGTAAATGGGAAGTTAAAATTCCACATTAATGACTTGCTTAGAATGAGAAGAGTATCCAATGACGTCCCTTATACTTCTATTGATATAATATGTGCCATACTGTCCAGCAAAAGAACATGACTGCCAAGAGGCAATATTTTGGTTCCCTGTTCATCGACAACACTAAGATGTTCACAGGGATCCACAGAGATGCTAGTTTCAGTAGACGCGTAGGCTAGAACACGAACCCGATCAAATCCAATGACTTGTTTCTCTGGAGCACCAATGTAAGAATTTGGCACTTTAGAAAAAAGCAACATAGCATGGCTACTATCTAGTCCCCCGTTGTTCTCCATGGAGATCTCAACAGAGAATTTCAGTGAATCACAAGATTCAACGTCTTTGACTTTAACAAAGCCAAGGGAGTTGTGAAGCATATTTCTTTCTGATTCGACTTTCATGTTCCTGGTTAAGCTCAGAGTTCTTGGTGCTGATAAGATCCTGTATGAAATATTTGAATAGCTTAATCCATGTCCAAACTTGTACACACTATCTCCAGCGTAAAATCGGTATGTTCTTCCAGGATAACCACGGGAAGGATCAGCTCTCATGCTCATGTCAGTCATTGGTACACTGGTAAATGATTCAGGATACCAGGTCATAGGTAGTCTTCCACCTATTTTCATTGACATGTAAGGTAGAGAACACTTTAGAGTCTGATAATGGTTTTAATACGTGGATATATATGTTATTGAAATAAGGCAACCATATTTCATAGTTTCCAGAAGTAGTCTTTTCGTTATTCATTCCATCTTATTAATAAAATTTCTGGATATGACATTAGCACAAACTTGGTCCTCCTAGGGAATCATACGAGTTTAAAGCACAACAAAACACCCATATCTGGAAAATGATGTGGATAAACACAAACCTGGATTGTAGTCTCCAAAGATGATTTCTGCAAGTGCTTTTCCACCCGTCTCTCCAGGGTATCCAATCCAAATGATGCTAGCTACTTGTGGCACATCCTTTGCAAATGATACATCAATAGGTCCACCCCCAGTAAGTACTAAAACCACGGGTTTCTTGGCTACAGATGCAATGGACTTCACCAGAGCAGTCTGGTTACCTGGCAAAAGAAGACTGTACCTATCATGATCTTCAGTTTCTTGAGATAAATCTAGCCCAACCACGAGTATGACATATTCCGCTTCTTTAGCAATGGATACAGCTTTCAGAATGCCAGCAGTTGAATTGCATGCAACATCTTCACACCCAGGTGAATATAATGTGTTCTGTACGTGGTTCTGAAATCCTCGGAGAATTGTCCCAGGGGTGCATGAATATCCTAGAATCAGAATTACTCCATTTCAGCCTTTTAGTTATATCATATATACCAGGGTTCAGAGACTAGTTTAGTCAAGCATCTCAAATCTCCAGGCAACATTCAATTTCTTGTAGTAGTATAATGGATTAAAAAAATACTTCTATGCACTATCAGTTCATGCATAATATTCTTCCTTTTACTGGCTGTAGAGCAAAGAGTTGGAGAGTTACCATTTTTCAAATGTTGGTTAAAATGATATGGATGCTAAGTACTGCACAGAAACTAGTATGTACTACGAAGCTCTACAATTACAATGATAAAGGACCATATTTCCTCTTACGTGTGTAAATTCAGACCTGTATAGTCGCCACCAATGTTGCTTGTGTTTGCCATTGGACCAATAAGAGCAAGTGAGGATATCTCATGCTTATTCCAAGGCAGGAACCTCTGATCATTTTTTAGGAGTACCATACCTTGCCTTGCAGCATCAAGAGCCAGTTCTTGGTGCTGTGAAGAGCAAACATTCTGAATCCCGAAATTTGCAAAATGACTGTTAGCAGGGTTCCCATCAAACAGTCCTAGGTGGAATAAAACCGAAAACAGATTGAATAGAGCTTGATCAACATCCTTTTCCGAGACTTTCCCCAGATCGATTGCTAATTGTACATGTCTTTTCATGTAGGTTCCGCAGTTGATATCCGTACCTAATGAAAAGTAATACATGTAAATGTGGTAGACAATTAAAAATCATGGCAATATGAAAAGGCCATAACACACATGCACACACACAACCTGCTTTCAAAGCAATAGCCACTGCATCCTCTGGGGTTTTTGTGTAATTCTGATTTTCATATATGGTAGCCACAGCATCACAGTCAGAGGTAATGTACCTATCATTTCCATTCAGGGAGTTAGAATGTGATTTTCTCACCAACTGCTGCACTCAAGCCAAAAAACGTAGATGCCATTAAACCAAAATGAGATATTACCCATTAAATCCCCAATCATTTCGAGCTTTCTGCAATAGATTACCATTGGAACATGCTGGTATTCCATTTACAGCATTATATGAGCACATTAGGCAGGTAGCTTTACCCTGCTCAATACAAGCTTTAAACGGTGGCTCATATGTATCCTCCATATCCTGCTTTGTTACCTGAATACATTGAGGATGAAATCATTCAATTTATCAAGAAGAAAACACATAGACCAACTCATCATCTACCCTCAATCCCATCCTAATAAATCAAATCACATGAAAACAATACTCATTCTGTCCCAGAGTTTCCTTCACAGAATCCTTTTCAAAACTCTCCACAAAACATATATACTATTAATATAAAAATCTTGCATGATAATATTAATAGAGATATACAGTATTTTGTGATTCTAAATCAACGATATCTCTATTAAATATCCTTACTTATTATCCATATCAACTACAATCTATCATCAAAGTTTATTACTTTTGACTTGAGAAAGTATTTTGTGATCTAAACTCTGCGACAGAGGCGCAGAACAACGCAATCACGTACCACTGCATTGAAGTCATACCGAGTTTTCCCTCCCCATTTCTCCAAATCATAAGCAGTGTAATGCTTACAACAAGCAGACAACATCAACCCACCACTCATCTCATCATCATTATCCAACAAAATCCTCTTTCCATCACTCCCTCCCCCAACCGCCCTCCGGTACCGACCCTGGAACCCTCTCACGTATTCAACCGCGTACTCAGAGCTCACAAAAGGGTCCTCTCCGGGAGTCTCCTGGCCCCTCCCCCATCTGGGATCCCTGAAAATGTTAATATTCGGCGCCCAGAACGTAAGCCCCGCTTGCCCCACATTGTACATTGCGCGGGCCTCGATGCCGATCGCCTCCGCAACGGCGCCCCACAGAGTCCTGTTGAAGGATGCGGCAGAGAGAATGACTTGAGGGAACTGCGTGGCTGATTTGACAGCGCCGTTGAAGTTGACGCCGGGCCCGTTGGTGGCGATGCCGTGGAGGGACTCCGACCACCATTTGTAGGGCGGGATTCCGAGCCGGGGGACTCCGGCGGCTTCATCGGAGAGCTGTTGGATTTTCTCGGGAATTGTCAGAAGCGAAATGAGGGAGCTGGTGCGGGTTGCGACGGGGAGAGAAGTGTTGCAGAAGGTGAAGTTGGCGTTGGGTGGGTTACATGGAAATTGTAACTCCGAGTGACTGGGTTCTACAAGGAGCAGCAGAGAATAGAAGCACAGAAATTGACGGAATAGGAAAGACATTGAAAATCCAGGCGGATAAAGTTT
>JAULKK010000011.1:3756300-3770543 GCA_032355705.1 Rubia peregrina
TCTTCATCCTCACTCCATGAAGTAACATACGATCTTCCTTGCTTCTTCCGGGTATTGGCACATTCAGACTGGATATGCCCAAAACCTTCACATTCTCTACACTGAATCCTTCCTTGCGGTTTTGCTTCACCACCTTGATTTCTTGTGAACTGTTAGTTTCCTTGCTCCATGCGATTTCCACGGTTCTTATCAAAGTTTTGTCCACTCGGCCTATTCCCTCCAGTTCTCTCTTGTGGTTTCCTGTTCACAACCTTCTTCAGCATTCTTGAAAAACTCTTAGTGATGGGAGCAATTTCTTCATTATCATCCTCACTATCTGACTCGTGATGATTCCGTGATTAAGATGCTATAAAGGCCAACTCCTCCTGAGTTTTCTTTGTAGGCTATTCCAAGTTCATCTCATATGTCTGTAGTGATCCCATTAACTCATCCAAGGACATCCTGGATACATCTCCAGCTTTTCTATTGTCGCAACCTTCATAGAAAATCTCTTGGGTAGTGATCTTAAGGTCTTTTTCACCAGCTTAGATTCCTTATAAACTTTTCCTAGTTGATAAGCCATATTAGAGATGTTTCTGAGTTTCCCATTGAATGTGGCAATTGTATCTTTTCCTTCCATCTTCAATTCTTCAAATTTAGTTGCCAACATCTGTTGTTTGGATTCACGTACTCGACTGGTTCCTTCATGTATAGTCTGCAATGTATCCTATGCTTTCTTAGCCTGATGACATGTAGAGATGAGTTTAACCTGATTTTCATCAATTGCTGTGAAGATCGCATTTAAAGCCTTTGAATTTGCCAGAGAGCCATTCAATTCTTCTGGGGACCATGATGATTTTTCTTTGAGCTTTCGTCTCCTTGAACTTGACTCTCCCTCTTTCTCCTTAGAGCTGGGTTCTTCATCTTCAGTTGGATGATTCCACTCGTTCTCAATGAAGTGCCATGCAAGTTCATCCAGAGAATTTATAAACACCCTCATGCGAGCCTTCCAATAATTGTAGTTTGATCCTTCTAGCAAAGGTGGCCGAGACACAAAATCTCATTCCCTTGTCGCCATGGTAAAACTGGATCACACTTTCCTTGACACAACCAAGGTAAAACGTAAGTGACCAATCTCTGATACCAATTGAAAAACTGATTTTACCATTTTAGCTCAACTAGCAATCTTATGTTCCAACATAGTCTAACATAACCAAGTATGTAAAGTATATAATGCATGAGACAAACAACTTGGTTACGCGGTTCGGTGAAATCCACCTACAACTGCTGGGTCTGGCCCAGTTTAGAAAAAAAACTACTAATCAGAGATATAGTACAAAATACACCATACTACTATACTTATCTTCTAACTATAACATGTGAATTTTGTAAGCTCCCCTTGCTACCGATTTGCCTTGATCAGACTCCCTTTGACCTCGAAACTCGTCCACGCTGGATCTCCTCCTCCCGAGGAATTAAGGCATACGAATGGAACTTTAGCAAACAAGTCGTGTAGGTTAAAACATGAGGAATTTGGCTCTCGCAAGGCTCTCGAAAGATAGAAATGTGATGTGCAGATTTTCTCGGTTTAATTCCTTACATTGCAGCTGTATAATGTCCTCTATTTATAGTCCATATGCAGATCAGAATTGTTCATAATTATCTCCATAATATTCCTATTTCTTATATGCTTTTGAAGTATATCCAAATCACATAAATAAAAGGATTTTCCTTATCTCAACTATCCCATAATATTCCATTAATCCAATTCCATAAATATAGGGATTTTCCATAATTCCATTATGTTTCTACACAGTTGTACTAAATATTCCATAATCCCCAAGTTTCCATAAAACAAATCTATAGTAATATTTTACAAGCCAATTCTGATTTCTGCGGTAAGTTCCAACATGGAATGTTTCTCGTCTTCTAACAATAGTTCAAAAAATGCAAACATAAATAGTCCATGATACGCATATGAATTTACAATTATGATGATCAGTGCAGCTTATATAGGTTACAAGAATGAGTTTGAAAGGAAATTAAATATCTATCATATCCAATCACATTGCAATCAAATCTCAATCACCGATCTCGTCTATCCTAACACCCCCCACTCAAGTGAAGCATCAGATGCTTAGAGACAAAAAGCCTAGACCTGAAAAGCTCAAAAAGATGACGAGATAATCCTTTTATAAAGATGTCTGCAAGTTGAAGGGACGTAGGAACATAGTGAAGACGAAGCTTTCCCGAAGAAACCAACTCATGAACGAAGAGATAATCAATGTAATGTGTTTCACCCGCTTGTGCGCAACAGGGTTTTGAGCTAGAAAGATGGCACTGTTGTTACCACAGAGTGGAAGTGGGGGACCGGAGAGAGAGAATCGAAGATCACGCAGTAGGTGAGATAACCATACAACTTCTGTCGTAGTATTAACCAAGGCACGATACTCAGACTCAGAATTGAAATGAGAAACCGTGGGTTGCTTCTTAGCACTCCAAGAGACTAGGCTGCCACCCAAACAGATGACATACCCATATGTAGAACGACGGGTCTCGAGACAGCTCGTGCCAATCTGCATCTGAATAGCCCAACACATCCAAAGAGAGAGCTGAGCGAAATGACAACCCAAAATGCATAGTCCCACAAACATAGCGGAGAATACGAGTTACTGCAAAAAAAAGTGATCATCCATAGGATCCTGAAGATACTGACTAACGAAATTCGCCGCAAAAGAAAGATCCGGGCGGGTGATGGTGAGATACTGTAAAGCACCAACCAATGACTGATAAAGACTAGGATTTGCAGACTTCCCACTGGTACTGTTGTGAAGCTGAGATTGCAGCAAAAACGGCGTAGAGACGCCAATAGCATCAGTCATCCCAGCTCTACGGAAAATATCACGAGCATACTTGGCCTGACCCAAGAACAAACCTGAGGAAGTAGACTCAACCTCCAAACCAATAAAATAGTGTAAAGAGCCCAAGTCCTTAATGGAAAACTCTTTATCAGTTCAAGCAATGAACTGAGGAATAGCCAAAGAGTCATTTCCTGTAAGGATAATATCGTCCACATAAACCAAGATAAAGTAAAGTAGTTCCGTGAGAAAAAACAAACAACGATGTGTCTGCCGAGATGCAAAGAAAACCAAGCTGGCGTAGGTAAGTGCTGAACCCGTGAAACCAAGCTCGAGGAGCATGTTTTAAGCCATAAATGGCTTTCCGCAGGAAACACACATAATTAGGATGAACATCATCCTTAGCCAACAGGATGGCCCATGTAGACGGGAGAATCAAGAACACCATTTAGGAAAGCGTTCTTAACATCCAGCTGATGCAATGGTCAACAATGCATGGTGGCAATGACAAGAACAGTACGAATAGTTGACGCCTTCACAACAAGGCTGAAGGTATGACCAAAATCAAACCTTGGAATCTGATAGAAACCCTACATAACTATTCGAGCCTTGTATCGATCAATAGTACCATCAGGCTGGTACTGGAGACAGTAAACCCACTTGAAGCCGACAACATTCACATCTGGCAGACGAGGCACCAAATCCCAAGTATGTTGGTGGCGAAGTGCATTCATTTCCTCATTCATTGCTGAAATCCAGCGAGGATCACGAAGAGCTGCACGATAATCCCGAGGCTCGTTCTGAGCAACTAATGCAGCAAGAAAACCATATACCTCATAATCAGGGAAAGATCGAGGGCATCGAGAACCATCCATCATTCTGGTGGTCATCCGATGCAAACAAACAGATACTGACTCAGGAGAGGCATCACAGACGGGGACAGGGAAATCTGGAACAAAAGTGCTGTGAACCTGGGGAAAAGGTGTAGTGGCCGGAGTCATGGGTCTCGGGGCTGGAGAAGTAGGCTTCAGGGCTGAAGCGACTGAAGGTGATGCTGGAGTGTCATGATCAGAACAAACCACACAAGGTAATCGACTAGAGGGTGATGCAGGGCGAGAGCTAGGTGCAAAAAACCATGTAGAAAAGGGCTCTATAAATGAAGATAGCTCCAAATGAGAGCTAGAGCAGACATATCGTAGAGAGGAGGCATACGGAAATAAGGTCTCGTCAAACTGGACATGACGTGAGACATAAATATGCCCAGTAGCCGTATCGAGACACTTGAACCCTTTGTGGTGAGAACAACAACCAATAAAAACACATGGAATGGAGCGAGGAGAGGCAAGAGCACACAAATAGGGATACACACGATAACCATATGGTTGAAAGAGAGAATAATCCGGTGTTCTTCAATAAATGAGCTCAAATGGAGACTTGCCACTGAGAAGGGAACTAGGTAGGTGGTTAATAATATAAACCGCAGAAGAGAGAGCATCAACCCAATATGATTCCGAAACTGAAGATTGAAATAACATGGCAAGACCAGTCTACGTGATGTGGCGATGCTTGTGCTCAGCCCGACCATTCTGAGCAGGTGTATAAGGAGAGGACATCTGATGATAAATATCACAATTCACAAAGTGAACCTGCAATCGATGATTAGTGAACTCTGTGCCGCCATCTGTTTGCAAGATTTTGAACATGGTAGAAAACTGAGTCTCAACAAATGTCTGGAACTGGATAAATACGTCAAAGAAATTAGACTTTCGACGTAACGAGAAAAACCATGTGAATCGTGAAAAAATATCGATGAAACAAGCATAGTAGGAATAGCCTTCTACGGATATAACTGGGGTTGGTCCCCACAAATCACAGTGCACCTTATCTAACATACCAGTGGCTCGCTTATCATTGGTAGAAAATAACATATGCTTGCTCTTGGCCATTTGATAAGAAGTGCAACTGACAGGTGCAGGTAAAAGAGAGGTGACATATATATGACCTTGTTTACTCAGTAATTGAAGAGTGGCATAAGACACATGACCAGGACGAGAATGCCACTACTCAAAGGAAGCTTGAAGCTTTCCATAACGTAATTCACCTAAAAAGATGGAATCACCAGTTTCAAGAAAATACATACCCGAACGATGATGGCCTTTACCCATCATTTCTCCTGTATGCTTGTGCTTAATGAAAAATGCATCGACATCAAATATAACAATAACAGGTAAATCACGAGTAAGTTTACTAATGGATAGTAGACTTCTGGTAATTTGAAAGACCACAAGAACATCATTAAGAGCCAAACCAGAAATATTACAGTGACCAATATGAGAAATTAATAGTGAATCACCATTTCCCACATAAATGGAATTAGAACCACGATAAACATGTACTTTCTCAAGATGACAAGGATTGCAAGTCATGTGAGATGTTGCACCAGAATAAAAAAATCCATCGATCAAGGGAATGACTAACAAAGAAAGCCATAACTTTAGGGGAATGTTGCCGAAAGAGCTCCAAAATTGCACAAAAATTTGGCGTGCGTAAGTAGCTGGACACGCGCTGGAGAGATGATCGACCTCCTCTGTAACTAACGCTGGAACTGGAGCGGCTACTGAAAACCCAAGACGGATGGCAGTGAAAGGCACGGTACTGGAGCAGTGCATCAGAGAAATGGAGAAGAGTTACCGGAGTCCTGAGGACGATGCCGAGAAGGCTGGAGACACACCAAAACTTTCTCGGAAATTGACAGAAACTAGGCCAAAAAGGACACGCCGGGAAGAGCTTGTGGGAAAAATGAGAGAAGAAAAGGAATCGGAAAATAGAGAGGGGGAAGGAATCAGGGCCAAGATCAGTGTGGCTCTGATACCATGTAAAGACTAAATGTTTGGATATTTTATTATGATGATCAGTGCAGCTTATATGGGTTACAAAAATGAGTTTGAAAGGAAATGAAATATCTATCATATCCCAATCAAATCTCAATCACCTATCTTGTCTATCCCAACACTCACTTCAGGAACATCTGCATCCTGAAGAATCTTCTTTTTACATTTTTTTAGCAATGGATTAAACTAAGAAGATGACATTTTTCTCCGAATTCCATCTTATGAAAATGGAGTTACAAATCCTTCTCCTTTGAGTTGTTCATTGGTGGATGAATAATTAGTTTCCATCATTTTCGAGCACTTCTCGCCATGAAAAACCACCAGGAAGAATGACTAAATTAATCATCAAAAAATCTGAATCATAAGAGAGGGAGAAAGAACCTGTAGTAATTCTCTTTCTTTAACCACTTACGCATTTCACTACCAACTCGTGTATCGGAACAAGCATCGAGACCAAGAATCTTCAAGAAATAATATGTTCTTAAGATGTGTATTTTTCCACGAGCAGTTGGCGCCTGAAAGCCGCGTGAATCTAGCTCAAATGTCATTATGTGAATCCAGTATAGTAGCAGATTCTTCGGATAAAAAAGAAATTGATGATCAGACAAAAACTACAAACAATATAACTATATAATATACCAAAACAATAATGTACACCATGATTTAAATAAACAGACGAAATTGCATTTCCCCCCAACTTCCATCTGCTTGCGTTCATACTAATGCTTGGCTTTCTTCTTCTCTACTTACACTAAGTGCAACTTCTCAGAGTTGAACTCCTGCACCAAAAACCAACCCAATATAGTAAAGATTCAAACTTTATCTCAAAATCAGTCAAACAAAATGAAACCCGTTAACAAAAAAATGTTTCCAACTATAAATCGGATTTAAAAAAATGCAACTCTTCAGCGGAAACAGAAATATCATGGGATTTCTTCTCGACTTCTTTCCGGATGAGTCGGACCATCCTGCTGAATCTTCTTGGAGACATCCTTAAACAAACAAAGCAGTAAACCATGATGGATTTTGAATTCAAACATATGAATACAGTAGGAGCTAGAAAAAAACCAATTCAACATTGTAAAAATATATTTGTGTTTATTATGATGCATTGATATCAAATCAATGACACATCTCATTATAATTAATGAGGGCTACAATATATAGTGCTATAACAAATCAAAGTCTATTAGGAATGAGATTCCAAAGTCTATAAGGAAATTACTATCTAACCTAACCTACAAGGAAACTAATTCTATAAGTTAACTACCATTTGTAATCTTTCCTACAAGCCTACAAGGAAAGAGTTTCTATTCCTTATTATCCTCTCTCAAGTTGGAGCATGATGAACAAGAATGCTCAACTTGCGAAAAAGATTTTGAAATTGCTAATCACTAAAAATGTTTGAAATAAATCTCCATAGAACGGGTTTCAATTTCAGTAGCAGTAGAAGTAGCAGCAACATCAATAGCAGTAGCAGTGGTATAACGGTATTCAACTTTATTAGTGGTAGTAACAACAACAGCTGAACAAATAATCAACTTCAGTAAGAACACTAAATGTAGAAATCCTCGTGGGCAGCGGCGGCAGTGGCATCGGTAAGTGAGGACTACAACTGAATGTGGCAGTGGCACGTATGGAAAACAAAGCGAAGCGGTGGCGGCGCTAGGCTTCTCCGGTGGTGGTGGTGTGGATCACGGTGGTGGCAAAGAAGGTAAGGGCGACAACAGTAGCGCGGATATGGTTAATAATAAGGGTCCCAGATCGAACCAGCTCTGATACCATGAAAAATATAATAAGGATAATTAATGGTGCATTGATATCTCATCAAAGACACATCTCATCAATGATGAGGGTTACAATATATAGTTCTATAACAAACTAAAGTCTATCAGGAATAGCATTCCAAAGTCTATAAGGAAATTACTATCTAACCTAACCTATAAGAAAACTAATTTTATAAGGTAACTACCATTTATAACCTTTCTACGAGGAATGAATTTCTATTCCTTATTATCCTTTCTTATTAAACATTGACGATGAACTTTGCCTTGCATTGCTGAGGTGTTATAATGGACAAGAGTAATGAAAAAATAGAGGAAAAAAGTGAAGAGTTCTGGGATCTATAGAAAAGAAGAAAAGAAAAAGAAGAGAGAAGTGAAATTCACGCGTAAACACGAAGAAGGCGAACTGACATGCAAAATTTTGGTTGATGAAAATTGCAAGTGAAAATCTACTGTAGCTAAACACACTTTTATAGTATAGTACACTAAAATGGTCTTTGCCAACACACTTTTTAAGACACTTTGATGTTGGTGTTGTGATAGAGGTATATTATGACATTGTGTTTAGTACCAGAATTGAGCTTTAAAAATTTGTGTGACTAAAGAATAGATATGAAGACAATATAAAGTTTGTGTATTAAAAAAGGATTTATTTGGACATTATGTAAAAGGCATATCCCAACATCTTATAATTGTGTTTGGATATTAATGTTATAAAGACAATAACTTGTGTAGCACGATTAAATCTCAAGTAACATAATATTGTTAAATTCAAGAAAAATTAAAGTGTGGTATAAAACCTTTTTACAACACTTTTGTTATTAATAAATATTTATTTCTTGAAAATTAGAGCATTTCCATGACCATGTTATAGTTATATAAATATTATTTGTGGGGGAAAATTAAAAGTGTGCTTAAAAGCTAATTAAAACATCCTGCAAGTAATATTTAAGAAAAAATAATTTTAAAAAATGTTCAATTTCTTTATATAATAGGTGTCTTCACCTTGCGATTTGGGCAAAATTATACCCAACATCCGTAATTAGTTTTGGGTTATACATGAATGTGCTTTCCATTTCTTTACTCTCTATGTTGAATTCTAATGTCATTTGGTTTTCTTTTTTAGGATCAAATCCCACTGAATCTCTTCAGATGATGATTGAGAAAATTGGCACATAATGGCAGCAGCTGAGTCGGTCTTCAAAGCAATCTGTTAAGCGACTAATTTTCGCTCGAAGCTGAAAGCCTTGCTCTCGGCAGGATCCAAATATTCTGCAAAATAACACAAGACCATACAAGACACCAGCATACTTCTCAGTAGCCCCATCAAAGAAACGACCCCCTATCTCCTTGAAGCATGTACCAGTTTTCAGGATCTCAACCTTGAATTATAATAAGCTCAAAGTCTCCCAAGATTCATCAACAAGCTAGTCTCACAGATAAGATCCAGAAAAATCAAATTAGCCTCGTAATAACAGAACAATAATCAATTGTATTTAGTTTGGTTTTTGAGTTTCAAAAAACATCATGTGATCAGTCACTACAATAAACAGTTATCAGGATGAGAAGGTGTGGATGATTCCTGTCAACAAAAAATTGAATGTAACAAACAAGGAGGGCACAGCAGAAACAACCATCCACTATTTCTATGTGGGATCAGCTACAAGATGATATCACACCATCGTATCTAGCTGAGAGACATTGAAAAGGAGCATCAAAGAAAATTTTGACGATTAAGGTATATGTGGCTGGGTATTATTTTATTGTGTACGTTCTTTATGTCATTTTCACTATGGCTTAGGTAAGACAGGCTATGAGCTAATGTGTGCAATCTTTAGTTGCTATTAGATTGTAAAACATAAATCTATTTCATCGAAGCTCTTCCATGATTCACATACTCTTTTACATGTAAGAAAATGGCAGAAAATGATTCAGATTCACTTTACTAACAAAGTTAACGGCAGCCCTTAAGCATACAATGGAACCAAAAAAGAACTGGACATCAATAATATATTTGAGCACTTGAAAAACTTTAATTGAAGCTAGAAAAGGATAGACTCAGCACAAACCCTGAAGCAAATGCGCATCAAGTTTAAGGTTCTTCAGAAACAAACCTTCAGAACCTCTACAAACATAGCCATGAGTTCCAACCTTCTCAGTGAATCATACAACACTGCGTCATACTGCTGCAAAAGGAACCATCAATCAAAAAGCCATCATAGCAATGGTGTAACAGAAAATAAACCTGACGCATCAAATCATCCAATCCTTGGTGAACAATCAAACAAGTAAAGATGATGTCGCAGAAAATTGAAGGAAAACAAACCTCATCTTCATTGTTATCTACAATCTCCTTGATCCTCATAACCTCTCAAAACATTTGAGATTCTCGTTCGATCTCATCAGTGAGTGCCCCAACATCAACATAATTATAGCTGCAAACTGATGATGATGATGATCCAGATCATCCTCAACCTTGTTGTCTTTAATCTCGACAACCTGCTTCTCCTCCTCTTATCGGTCATCGCTAGGAAACCCCCCCCCCAGCTCTAGTTTATCACAACCAAAGCACTTGGTTATTTTACAGGTAGAGAGATACTCAGCAATTCGATCCCTTCTCGACATGAACTCTTTCGGACAATCGATTGCAGCTATTATAATAGCGTGCTCTATGATATATATCTGTGTTCGCAGTCAGAGATTAGTCCCTCCATTTCACAAGAGCCCCTGAACTCTTGCCCATGCTTGAAGCTCTAGGCATCAAATTACAATGTTATCACAACACAGGTATCAAAACTCGGTATTTACCCAATCAACATCGTCTGTACACGAGAGAATAATTGGAAAAACTATTCAGGCAAAATAATCAATTCGTATTTGTAAACTTTTGATATGCACAAGTTTAAGTCAAGCTTCTTGTTGTGAGCATAACCGAAAAGAGTAATACAACAAATGCATAAGATGAAAGCGAAAGTGGATGTCTCAAATTTAGATATCTCAAATTTTCTCTCTGGAAAAGAGAAAAACAGAAGAAAACAAGATGAAGACTTTGGGTATCTGGTAAAGAAGGAGGACCTTAAGTTCTGGAAATTCAATAATCCATCCATGTACATTCAACCACATGCACTCCCACACGCCCTAAAATGAAAAGAAGCAAAATTGAATATTAGATATCCATATTGTAGAAAGAAGCAAACTGCAGTGGGAACAAATACATAAATGGAATGGAATAGCAACAAAAATTAGAGAGTAAAAACAAAACATGCCAACATAATAATCACAAAACACATAGAAATAAGAAGATCTAGAAATCTCAAAAAAAAAATGTACATTAACACATGACTACAAATATTATCCCCAAGTAAGATCCCTACTCCCTAAGTATTGAACCCAAATATTTCATTAGATTCAACACTTTTGGGAAAAAGAAAACAAAAGGAAAAAGAGAAAAAACCTAGAGAGAAGGAAGAGTATTTTCTCTCTCCATCCTACTCTTGAGATCTAAAATGAGCATAAAGTTAAACCCTAGTAGTAAGGAATTGGGCCTGAAAAATAGGCCCAAAAATGGCCACAAACCCTTGCAGCCACAACCAGCAAGGGGGTGGTACATGGCACGGTCTGTGCCGGTCAATGAGGCTTCATGCTGGCACGGTGTGTCGGCCCTGGCATGGGCTGTAGTCTCGTGCTAGCACGGTCATTGTCAGCCAGCATGGTCTGTGCCAGCCGGTGTTGTTCATTGACCGGCACTCCATTTTTGCTTTTTCTGATCTGCGTCCCATGTTGTTTGGCACGCCCAATCTACTAGAACCTCATTTTGCTCAATATCTTGGAACGCCCCATGTTATTCTTCACACCCCGTAGGCTGGTATTAGAATTTGTGACTTGAAAATGGCATGGGCCCTGTAAAATGGAATTTCTTGCTCTCATACATTGCCAATTTTTGGAGTGAAAACGTGACTTGGAAAGCACGGCAAGTCAGAATGGGCACGATCCGTGCTGAAACTGTGCACGGATCATGTAGGGTGGAACTAACTGTTCAGAGAGCTATTAGCATGAGCCGTGTCACTTGGAACAGGTTGTGCTAGGCCTAGGCCTCGTGCTGGCCTTGTGCGGTCTGTGCCGGCCGTGGCTATTTTGGTCAGCTGACTTATTTGCTTCGCTACGGATGAATCTTTAGTCTTATTTGGGAGTTATAGTAGTCAATTTTATAGCACCTAAGAAGAAAATCCAATGGTTCCACTCTAAAGGGATGATTGTTCTTGGATTTTCCCATAACTGTGTGCAACCTCAAACAATGGTCCCTCAATTTCTTCCTTGGCCTTCTTGAAATTTGAATCTACCTTTATTGATCTCAATTCCATGGCCTTCAATCTACTAACATCCTTGCAAATGACCTTCGATATTTTCTACCATCCTTACGAATGTCCTTCAAGTATCTACTACCACCCTCGCGGATGGCCTTCTACAAAAAGAAAATGAAAAAGTACTCATGAGCAATCTACTAATGTGATCGAAAAGGAAGATCTAGGTTCCTGTGAATACAAAGTGTCCATTATCTTCAATTAAGTCTACAAAACTTGGGATTTAGACAAGAAACCCAATAATGACCATTTAAACCCTTTGTCGGGAAAACCTAGCAAAAATTAGTAATCAACCAAACAAAATATGATAATAAATGTGTTAAATGCATTGGCTAACACATGCATAATGGAGCACATCACCCAAAAATAATCTATTCTTTAGTCAATGAATTTTGAAAATCCTCAAATTCTAGGTTTTTAATTTTTGGATTTAGGGAAGATTTGGAGGTGATTTTGGTGTGGAGATGATAGAAATGGTAAGATGGAATGAATTCCGGTGTGGGTGGTGACTTTTATCAAATTGGTGGAGAAATGGTTAGAGAGTGGTGGCTGTGAGAGGAGGACAATGGAGAAAGAGAAAGAGTTATGAAGAAATATGTGTTCTACCTGTTTTTTATTTCACATCTGAGCTATTGTTGTGACTTGTGAGGGAGGTCTCGCTACTCATAACAACAAGGGTCTGTGAAGTTCAAAAGTCAACAGACTATCGCAACTCACACAAAAACCTACCGACCCGCTACAGATGTGTATTGGGAATTGTAATTTTCCCAAAAACTACTGAATGTTGTTGCGTCTCGCAAGGAATTGTTGTGTGTCGTGACAAAACATTTACTGGAAGTTGTATTTTAGCTACTCTAGCGTCATTACCCATGAGAAATTTGTTGCGACCTGTGGTACAAGATCATCTGGGAGTTGAAAGTTCTCAAAAGTTTCTAAATCATGTCGCACCCTGTGACAATTTCTCGTGACTCAATATAGAGATTTACTAGAAGTTGTAAACTAATCCTATTTGTCAAGACTTCCAAGGGATTCCTCACAACCCACGACAGATTGGTACCTCTATACTTAGAAAAAATTCGTCAACTTCCCAATCTCGATTGTCCTTCATCCTTCTCCATTTGTCAAATGCAATGCACTTATTTTGCCACAAACTCATGGGGAAAACACAACCGTGAAAGGAACAAAATAAAGTAACAAAGAATAACGACAAAAATCAAATTGAAACAACTCGACATAAAGTCACGAATGACTATTTGGATTATCAAAACAAAGTTTATTTAACGTTGTTGGAATGACTTACAAGTTAGATCAAGAAGATCAACATCCTCTCCATTTTGCGGTACAAAGCTTTCGTGGTAAGGTTTTAAACGTTGTTCTTTGACCTTGAAGGTCTTAGTCATAGCTTGATCAATAATTTCCACCGTGCCATGTGGCAATACCTTCACTAATTCAAAATGGCCAATCCGTCGTGACCTTAGTTGACAGGGAAAGAGGCCAAAGTGGGATTGAAAGAGAAGGAGCTTTTAACCCACGTCAAAATCCTTCCTATTGATCTTCTATCATGCCATGCCTTTGTCTTCTCCTTCTAGATCTTGGAATTTTCATAGGATTCTCTTCTTATCCCCTCCAATTCTTGAAATTCCAACTTCCTATTTAACCCTGCTTTAGCTACATCAAGGTTGAAGCTTTTGACTGCCCAATATGCTTTATGCTCTATCTTCACTGGTAAATGGCATGGTTTTTCAAAGACTAAACAATATGCTGACATACCAATTGGTAAGCTATTCTATATGCCTATAAAGCATCATTCAACCGAGAACTCTAATCCTTCCTGTTAGGATTAATTGTTTTCTCAAGGATGAACTTGATTTCCCTATTGGAAACTTCGGCTTTGGCTTGTGTTCATATAACCCTAACTTTACTTGGTTGTGGGGGAGGGAAATAAATGAAAAGTTGTTGCTTATGTGTGCCATTGTTGGTCGTTGCTGACTGTTTTTTAATATGTTCATGTGGATGATATTGGTGATATATTCTGAAACAAACTTATCTACTATTGTATTTGTGTTATTATTATTTCCCTGCAATTGTTGGTGCATACTTTGAGTTGTAACTGTTATTGATAGTTTGTGTTGTGGTTCTGATTATGACTGGTTTGTTGATGTGGTATTGATTGATGGATCATAATAATCTTATGCTTTGTTTTTTGATGTAATGTAGCTTTCCATTTCATCAAAAGCACGAGCTTAACGTTCTTACATGATCCTAAAGTAGAACCAAATAACTCACAGAAAATAAACCAAACTTTCTAAGCTATTACAAATGATAAGAAAAAGAAACCCGAAACCAAAACATACTTGCACCTAGTGCCAA
>JAULKK010000011.1:3772714-3783570 GCA_032355705.1 Rubia peregrina
CAAATACAATAATATTATTGTTTATATATCTATTCAAATATGTGGTCAAAGTTGGACTGTAAATAGTAACATCTCAGGAAGTGTGCAATATAAGCCGGGACGGAGGGAGTACAAAGAGGCGGCTCAGGGGTGAGGACTAAACTATTGATTGAATTGATTAAGAATGGATGGAGTAGTTGGAATATGCCACTCACTTGCGGGGGGAGTCGCGTGAGATGCACGCGCCTCCCTCTGGCTGAATTTGCAATTAGGATTTTGGAACATTAGGAATTAGGATTGTGCCTTTTTCTGTGGGTGGGAGCCCACTCCATTCATTTCGCTTGGATGCTTTCCCTTTCCTTGTCTTGTCCTTCTAATAATTTTCCTCACTTTTTTAGTGCTTCCTCTGTAGTCTCTTCATTCCACTTCATTTTTCTTTCATCTACTAGTAACAATTTGTAGAGTACACTTTGCAATTCGAATCTGTAAATGTGTGTAAATTAGACCCGAACGATATTGAATCTAGCATTCGCGCCTAGGGACGGCTCTTGAGCCGCGTTTCTAGTGATCGCGGGCATTACAATTCTTTCGGAGGCCATTAGAGCAAGGCATGTTTGCAAAAGTGCAATATACTATGAGTACATTGTATCATCACTGTCCTCATTCTTGTAACAATTCCATATGGAATAGAATCTTTCTTGCTATCTTGGGAGCATTGATAACATTGAAACTAGAATATAATAATAAAAGTGTTGGATTCAAGCTTGTTCATGGGGTAGGTAAAGGGATGCTGAGGATACATTATGGCAAAAACAATGAGCACAAGTGAAGTACTTTTGTTGTGTGTGTTCCCCTAATGCAAAAAGGGACCAACTTTTTACATACTAAACAAAGTAACATTTGTTTAGTATGTGGCTGCATTCATTTCTTATTCTCTCTCTCTTTTCAGTAAACACACTCCCTCTCCAGAATGTGAAAAGGCTCAAATTCACTGAATGGGTGAAAATAGTCTAGTCTTGCTATAAATAGGATGTGGGAGTCTGGATGAAAATGGTTTAATTCTTGCTATAATTAGAATGTGCGGTGAATAGGAAGGAGTAAGAAATAGGAAAGCTATGATGGTATATTGTGGTGAAATACATGTGAAATAGGAATACCATGATAATTTGTGCTGAATGACATTTATGCACGTGTTTCATGACAGGGGATACTATCGCTGCAGTAGCTCAAAAGGATGCCCTTCTAGAAAACAAGTGGAGAGGAGCTGCCTGGATCCCACCATGCTTCTCATCACCTACACGTGTGAACACAACCACCCTATCCCCACCTCCAATAAACACAATCACCACCTCCCGGCCGCCGCCGCAACCACCCGCTCTGCCGCCGCTGTCGCCAAAGCTGCCGCGCCTTCTACTTCCACTGCTTCCACCTCCTCCACTAGTTCCGATACTGTTCCCGTGAAGGAGGAGGAAGCCATGGTCTTCGCCCAGCAGCCGGACCTGGATTCCGACAACGGCAGCGGGTTCCGGGAGCTCGCCGGCGACATGGGGTGGTTTCTCGACGTGGGGTCCACTATGCTGGACAGTCAGGCCCTGGTGGGGCCGTCGTGGATGGATGCCGACTCGTCGGTGATGCTCCCCATCGGAGAGGAGGACCAGTCGATGTTCGGTGATCTGGGGGAGCTGCCGGAATATTCGGTGGTGTTCCGGCGGCGGGAGGTGGAGGGGACCACCTGCTGAGGTGGCGTTGGATGAACAAGTGTGTATAGTTTAGCTCTGTACGTTGAATATTGATGAGTATACCAATAAAGAGATGGGTCCATGGGCTGAGGGCACAGAATGCTGAATCAACACTCCAAGGCCCAGAGGCCCAATTGCATCCTATATTAGGCCCATACCAAAAGACCGGAGAAAAAGGAAACGATTTTTCTTCTTGAATTTGTAGTATGGGTAGATTTTGCCCATTTCTATTAGTCTGTTTTTCATCTTCGTTTGAGAATAGGACTTGGTGGTGTACAAGGAGGAGCTGGTGGCTCCTCTGTTTTTCTATCTATTTATGGTAGCTCAGCTGCACAAAGTTTACAACAATCAACGTTTTCTTTTTTTATTGTTCTTGGTCTTTCGTTTTGTTTCGAAATGGCAAGAAAAATAGTGCTCGAATGTCAAATTCTGTTTGAGGACTTCCTGCTGGTAACTGGTAAGAAAAAAATAGTGAGCTTGCTGCCACTTACTCCCTGTGTAAACTTTCTACTTTCCATTTTCGATTGTCTCAATCATTCTTATTTCTTCGATTGAACTAAAATTTAGCCAATTCATTTATGTTGAAAAAATCTGAGGTTGTATACCTACGTATACGAAATATACTAGTACAAGAATAATCGACAAGAAGTAAAGAAGAGATTGAGATGAGAAGTTTTGTCCAGATTCAAACAAATTGTTCGACGTCCTGCTTGGAGAATGGTTCACTAATGATCAATCCGAAATTACAAAAAATTTCAAGCATTCAATGCTTCCTTCTTTCTCTCAAATATTTTCTCTCAATTTGTTTGTTCCTAAGTTGTTTTATCCCCCCGAGAAAAAAAATTATGTGGTCATTTTGAGTATGTGTAGGTGTAGATCAAATGAAAATTTGACAAGTGTCTATTTATAGTTTAAAATACAGGGAGAAAAATGGGAATGCACTTAACTGCAACTATAAATGAACACTTGTCAAATTTTCATTTGACGCACACCTACACGTACTCAAAATGTCCACATAAAAATAATTTCTCACCTAAACACTAATATCCCGCCTAAACAAGCTTCCTGTGTCTTCTTTTTAGTTTACAAGGCAGATATCCCTTAAACAAAAAAATGGGCTCATGGCCCATATGAATAAAGCCACAAAACCCACAAATCTCCACCTTGATTTTATGAAGAACCAAGATCGAACAACAACCAATAACAATGATAACCTTCATCGAACCATTCTCCACATCCTTCTCTAGTTGCTCAACTTCATGACTTTGATCAATTCGCAACGATGCCAAAACTTGATCCTGGTCACCGCATTTGTAGCCATATCCGTTGGATTCTTGTCTGTGTGCACTTTCTCAACAACAACGGACCCATCAACATCTCAAATTAAGTGTAGCTTTATGTCGATGGGCATCGTCCTCTCATGATAGATTTGGTTCTTGGTCAAGTGTATTGTGCTTTGACCATCACTAAACACCTCCACCTCATTTTGCGCGATCTCGAGCTCACCAATCAACTCCTTTAACCAAAGAGATTCTTTCACACCTTCCGGGAGGGCGATGTACTCAACCTCCATCATAGAAAGTCCAATCATCGGTTGTAATTGCACATTCAAACTCACAGCCCAACCAAATAAGGTGAATACATACCCGGTCAACGACCGCCTCTTTTCCAAGTCACCCGCAAAGTACGCATCAACATATCCTCTCAACTTAGCATCACATCCATTCACCCATTTGTAGTGTAAACCAATATTTTAAGTTCCCTTCACAAACTGAAGAACCCACTTCGTTGACTCCCAATGTTCTTTTCCTCTCGGTTGGCCATAATTAATTCGGCTCACAATGCTAGCCCCATATGCTAAATCTGGTCGTGTGCACACCATATCATACATGAGACTTCAAACGAGACTTGCATAAGGTTTCCGCTCCATACTCACTTGACCCTCCTTGGTCTTTGACAGGGGCGGAACCAGGAATTTTGTATGGGGGTGGGGAGACCAAAACTATATTAAAAAATTGAATCAACCATTAAATAATAAACCATAGTAGATTATTTCATTTAAAAGACAAAAAACTAATAATCAAATATTACAGAGAAACTAGTGCTATAGAAAATACATGATTGATACTTTTGAAATAGACGACCTACTTATTTTTATTTAAGTTGTGCACTCCTCTCTTTGATCATATAAAAAATATGGATGATCGAAAGGATATTAGTCTCTGCAATATCCTTTCGATATAGACTAATAAATAATCTCGCAGAAAATAATCTTCCATTCAATCCCGGAGACACGTTTTTCACAATTTTCACAAGTAAGAAGTGATTTATTCTCTTTGACATATTTTGATAATAGACCTAATTAAACATGGAACAATTACGATCTCAAATTTAAAGTTAGATAATTTAAACACTCTAAATTACATAAATAATTGATGAAAAATTAGAAAATTAAATATCTTTCGTTGACTTTTTCCCCCCTTACTTCTTGAAATCTTCTTTAAAGATTTATGTTTTCAAAATTCGTGAGAGATGTCACGTCTATTTAGACTATCTTGCTATTAAGAAAAAATCTTAATTGGAATCAAATTATTTATTTAAAATAAAACTTGTGTATGATGAATAAATATTCTTGTTATTTTGTTAAAATCTGCGTAGGATAAATATTTATTTTAATTTTGCGTACGGGGATAAATATTTAAAGATGGAATTTATTTTCGTGAAACCATTTTTCCAAGTATAACTCGCCAAAGGTGTTTGAAATAAATCTCCAAAGGTGTTTGAAATAAATCGCCAAAGGTGTTTGAACTGCCTTTGCCTCTAACATCCCAAACTTAGCCACCACCTTCTGAAGATAATCACATTGAGACACAAATAATTCACCACTCCCTACCCCGTGTGATTTCCATCCCTAAAATCTTCTTGGTCGATCTCATGTCTTTCATTTCAAACTTGCTTTAAGTTGTGGACTCTGTTCTTGTTCTTAGACGCTATCAACATGTCATCAACATATATCAACAAGAATATTCTACTACCATCAACCCACTTGACAGACACACAACTATCAAAGTTACTCCGTGAGAATCCATTTTCGCACCATGAACTCATCAAATATCAAGTACCATTTTCTAGAGGATTGCTTCAAACCACAAAGAGATTTTTAAGAAGACATGTCTTACCTTCATCTCCAACCCTGACGAACCCTTCTGGTTGAGCCATTAGGATTCTCTCCTCAATATTCCCATGAAGAAATGCAGTCTTTACATCCATTTGCTCAATCTCTAAACCATATTGATTTACCATAGCAAGCAAACCCCGAATAGATGTGTGCTTCACCACGGAAAAGTAGATCTCATTGAAGTCGACCCCTTCTTTTTGTGTGAAGCCTTAGCCACCCATCTCACCTTACACCGTGGCTTCTCAAACCCGACAATGTCTTCCTTTTATATGAACACCCATTTACAACCAACCACCCGTTGATCTTTAGGCTTGACGTCAAATACCCAAGTCTTGTTCTTGTCAAGTGCTTTCATTTCCTCTTCCATTGCATACTTTCACATCTCTTTGTCTTTTACCATCAATGCTTCTCGATATGGCATAGGTTTTGAGTCTTCCAACTCTTTTGCGGTAACCAATGCAAAATCAACTAAATCGGGATAGTCATACCTCTCCGGGGCTTGTATTTCTACGAGTCCAGGCTCTCATCATGACTTTCACCGCCAAACTCTTCAATTTCTTCCAAGTGATCCTTATCACTAGCATTATCTTTATCCTCTCGTTCATCGCTACATTTCCCCAATAGCTCCACCTCAATTTTGGCTCTTTCCTTAGCAACCGTCGTGCTATCTTTGGCCTCTTGAGTGGTCATGGCCATGTAGTACTCGGATTCTCTAAAAGCAACATCCTAGCTAGTGACACATTTGGACGCTTCACCTTCTTTGTACCAAATATTCCAACCCTTCACGCCCTCAGGATAAACAACAAACATACATCTCTTTGCTCATGGATTTAGCTTGTCATCCCTTTGGTGCATGTAAGCTACACAACCAGATACCTTCAAGTTGTCAAGCTTCGGTGGAGGTGTCTTACAATTCAAGACCGTCAAAGCACATTGGTTAATCAAGTAAGCCTCTTCGGCAAACCAACCTCAAATAACATGCATCACACCCTCTCAAGTAGCGTTCGGTTCATCCGTTCCGCAAGTTCATTTCGTTATGGGGTACCCCTTGAGATTTTGTGTCTAACCATACCTTCTTCCTTGATGTACCGGTTGAACTCATCACTCAAATATTCCAAACCATTATCTATTCAAAACTTCTTAATTTTCTCCAGTTTGCACCTCTACCATCTTCTTCCACTCTTTGAACTTTTCAAAAGTTTTATCCTTGTGCTTCAAGATGTAGAACCAAACCTTCGAGAACAATTATCAATGAGCGTGATGAAGTACCTACCTCCACCTAGAGTTGGCATCCTCAATGGCCCCACAAATCTGGGTGATCATAGCTCAACGTGTTCCTCGTCACCTCCACGAATCGTGTAAACTTCACTCTTGTGACTTTGTTGTTGATAAAATTCTCGCAAAACTCTAAGTCACAAAGCTTATCACCCCCAAACAAACCTTGTTTGCTCAACTCCTTCAAACCTTTATCACTCACATGACCCAACCTCTTGTGCCATAGGCTTGCCAAAGATGTTTCTTGTGGTTGTATAACCTCCGCCACATCACCAATCAAGGTGCTACCTTGAAGGACATAGAGAATGTTCTCTCTAACACCCTTATAAAAACTAGCGATCCCTTAGTGATTTTCAAGACATTCTTTTCACTTTCCCAACAAAACCCAAGTTGGTCCAAAGTTCCAAGTGAAAAATAAGGTTCCTCCATAGTTGCGGGACATGTCGCACCTTAGTAAAAATTTGCTCGATCTCATTATGCGACTTAATCCGCACCATACCAATTTTGACCACTTTACATAACTTGTTATTTTCGAGCAACACTTCGCCCATATTGAATTTCTCGTAGCTCTCAAACTAACTTTCATTTGGTGTCGTATGGAATGGACATCCAGAGTCCATGACACTTGTAACACTTGATGATGATTTTTTTTTCGAGTTCTAAGACTTTGACCGTGACTTCTTCTTTCCCTTAAGCTCTCTCTTATCGGATCTACCTTGAGCCGTGACCAAACTATAATTGCTAGTACCTTCCATTTCTATTCGTAATTTGTGTTCCTTTGACTTCAATACCCCCAACAACTTCATCGAGAGTAATCTCATCTCTACCATGTTGAAGGATGTCAACCATGTGCTCGTACGATCTTTGTAATGAATAAAGTAAAACCAATGCTTGATCTTCATTTTCGCACTTCACATTAATGTTCTCCAAATTGATAATCAACTTATTGAACTCGTCGGGATGCTCCATCAAATCGTTTCCTGCCGCCATCTTGAATGTGAAAAATTGTGCCTTGAGAAACAACCAACTAGACAATGTCTTCGTCATGTAAAGTCACTCTAAAATCAACTATATATCAATAGCTGACGTACACTGTATGACCTCCCCAAACACCTTATCACGAAGGCTAAGAATCAAAGTGTTGAAAACTCTTTCTAACACCTTCTCCTTTTCACCGCGTCCTATATTGCTGAAAGTTTATTGAACCATTTAGAGCCTTCCGGAGGTGAGCTAGTTTCCATAATCTAAAGTCATTTAAGCTATAAAACTTCTCAATATCCACTTTCTAGGTTGACGCCATGACAAAACAACCCAAAGCTTCAAGAAGGCAATTTGTCGAATACTTGGTGTGCCCATGAAACAACACAAAACCAACCCAAATTTCCAGCCCAACCTTACTCTAATACCAATTTTTTGAATAAATATGAGGTTGTATACCTACGTATACGAAATATACTAGCACAAGAATAATCAACTAGAAATAAAGAAGAGATTGAGATGAGAAGTTTTATCCAGGTTCAGATAAATTGTCTTACGTTCTGCTTGTAGAATGGTTCACTAATGATCAATCCGAGATTACAACGATTATAAGTATTCAATGCTTCCTCCTTTCTCTCGAATATTTTCTCTCGAATATTTTCTCTCAAAGTGTTTGTTCCCAAGTTGTTATATCCCCCATCTGCCCTACTTCTACCCAACTACTGTATCTGTAGCTTTTTATCTACTAAGGAAAAGGAAATAATATCCCACCTAAACAAAGCTTCCTGTGTCTTTTTTTTTACAAGGAAAATATCCCTTAAACAAAAAAAAAGGGTCACGGCCCACATAAAAAAGCCACAAAACCCACAATTTCCATCCTTCACTTACCTTGCCACATCAGCATGTACAAATGTCTAAGCAGAAAAGAAATAGGATATGTCCTATGGAAAAGAAAAAGGATCCTTACACTGGGACAGAGGGAGTATAATCCACTAGCTAATGTTTTGGATATTGAGAACATTGGCAACATCCATAAAAAATATCATCAAGTACTACTTTTACATCCCACCAGTTTGACCTACAACCCAACATTAGTCTACAATTTGATGAATATTTTCTGGAAACGAGCATTAGAGGACTGCGACATGTACAATTGAATATTGTAGTGCAGAGCAATCAAACACATCAGTAAATAAAGACTCGATCATTTCGTGGTGCTTACTACTTTGTGACTTTTATTGATGATCACTCTTGAAATATTTGGGCTTATACCTTGAAGACAGAGATTAAGTGTTGGATACCTTCAAGTTGTTTCAAGCATCTGTAGAGACCCACAATATGCTACCATTTTGCAATATACTGAAAACAAGTAGTTTACTCCCAAGTTATATGGGCTTAATTGCATTTGTCCCTAGTTTGTGCACACTTTCTCTCATTTTAAACTCGTGTGTATTCTGTTGCATACTTGTCCACATCCCTCTAAAGACTTGGTGTACTAGGAGCAACCAAGTAGAGTGCGACAAACGACGAATGTGGGAATCAGGTGGTACTCATTGCATTCTAGCACGTTTAAACTGCATGGTTAACCCCAACAAGGGTGACCCGTGACAGTCTGGAAAAAGCTGAAATGTATTCGTTCTGACAATAGGGGAAAGTACAATAGGCCATTTGATGCTTATTGTCGAGCTCAGGGTATTTGTTATAAAAAAAATTCCTCCAAAGATGCCATAGTTGAATGGGTTGGATGAAAGGATGAATATGACATTTGTTGAAAGGGTGAGATGTTTGTTTTCTCAAGAAAATTTTCCAAAGTACATTTGAGGCGAATCATTGAGTATAGTTGTAAATGCGCTAAATCTCATATCTTGTATTCCCTTAAATTTTGATGTGCCAACCCATATTTGGAGTGGCAAGTATGTTTCCCACGATCACCTTTGAATATTTGGATGCATGGAATATATGCTTGTTCCGAAGAATGAGAGGTTGAAATTGGATGACAAGACTAAGAAGTGTGTCTTTTCTGGATACAGACTTGATGAATTTGGATACCGGTTTTATGATCATGTTGATAGGAAGCTTATTCGCAGTCGAGATGTTATATTCATGGAATACTATACCATTGAAAACATCAACAAGGTTAATTGTGTTTCCACTACTCTGGTCAATGAGGAAATGGTTGATGAAGATTCTATTCCCATTTCTCTACACTGGCGGCCAATGTTGATGCTCACGATTAAGGTATGGATCTTGGTTCTAGCTCTTTTAATGCCAACAAATTTTTTTAATGATGATTCCAGCTTAGAGACAGAAATTGAGAATGAAACAGAGAAGTTGAGCCTAATGTCATTCTCAAGAGATAAGAAGATCTGCTCGTGATATAATTCCTTCTAGTAAGTACTCGCCAAATGAGTATGTGTGCCTCACTGACGGGGGAGATATTGGAAGTTTTCAAGAAGCAATGGAGGATGAGCATAAAAATGAGTGGATGAAGCCATGGAGGATAAGATGAAATCCCTTCATGTGAATAGTACATCAAGCTGGTAAGGCTGCCTAAGGTTAAGCGAGCTTTGAAGAATCGAAAAGTGTATCGATTGAAGCAAGATGAACATACTTTTCATCCTCGATATAAGGCTCGATTGGTTGTGAATAATTTACCCAAAGGAAAGGTGTTGACTTTGGAGAGATATTTGCTCCTGTGATGAAGATGAAATTGATTCGATTGGTTCTTAACTTGGATGCTAGTCTTGACATAGAGGTAGAGGTTAAGCAAATGGATGTGAAGATAAATTTCCTTCATGGAGACCTATATGAAGAGATTTACATAGAGCAACCAGGGAGCTTTCAAGAAAAAGAAGGAAAGAGGGCTATGTTTGCAAATTGGTGAAGAGTCTTCATGGCTTGAAGCAAGCTCCAAGGTAATGGTATTGGAAGTTTAACTCAATGATGGTTGAACATAGATATGTGATGACTAAGGCCGATCATTGTGTCTTTGTAAGAAAATTCTCCGATGGTGATTTTATTATTCTTTTGCTCTATGTGGATGACATGTTGATTGTTGGAAAGAACATGTCAATGCTTGATGAGTTGAAGAGAACTTTGAGTGATTCCTTTGGTATGAATGATTTGGGCCTGCTGCAAGAAATCCTTGGTATTAAAATCACCCATGATCGAGAAGTAAGAAGTTGTACTTGAATCAAGAAAAGTACATTCAAAGGGTCCTCAAACAATTCAACATGGACAAAGCTAAAGCGACAAGTAATTGCTTCCCACTTTGAGCTTAGTCTTTCAGAATGTCCATCTACATATGATAAAAATTTGATTATGAAGAGTGTTCCATACTCGTCACCAGTTGGTAGTTTGATCTATGTCATGGTTTGAACAAGATCAGTTACTGCTCATGCAGTGACTATTGTGAATCACTCTCTCTAAGACAACATTGGCAAGCCATGAAAATAGATTCTAAGCTATCTTCGGGGTATATCAAATTTCAGCTAATGTTGGGATGTGAGAAGCTTTTGGTTGGTTATACAGATTCAAATTTTGCCTGGAGCTTGGATGATCAAAAATCTACTTCTGGGTATATGGTGGGAGGTCGTCGTCGTACCTCTCAAAGATGTAATTTATAAGCCATTTTGCTTACTAAATACAACTAAGTAGATAGTATGGCAAGTCGGGGTCGTCCACAGAGAAGAGGGATATTTCCAAGC
>JAULKK010000011.1:3792321-3804773 GCA_032355705.1 Rubia peregrina
TTGAGAAGTAAGAAGTTTTACTAGAATCAAGAAAAGTACATTCAAAGGGTCCTCAAACAATTCAACATGGACAAAGCTAAAGAGACAAGTAATTGCTTCCCACTTTGAGCTTAGTCTTTCAGAATGTCCATCTACATATGATGAAAATTTGATTATGAAGAGTGTTCCATACTCGTCACCAGTTGGTAGTTTTATCTATGTCATGGTTTGAACAAGATCGGATACTGCTCATGCAGTGGCTGTTGTGAATCACTCTCTCTAAGACAACATTGACAAGCCATGAAAATAGATTCTAAGGTATCTTCGGGGTATATCAAATTTCAGCTAACGTTGGGATGTGGGAAACTTTTGGTTGGTTATGCAGATTCGAATTTTGCCTGGAGCTTGGATGATCAAAAATCTACTTCTGGGTATATGGTTTCTTTTGTTGTGGGAGTTGTGGCATGGAAATATAAATTGCAAAAGTGTGTTGCACTTTCCACTACTGAAACTGAACTTACAGTCGTTGTGGAAGCAACAAAAGAAATGCTATGTCTAAGGAATTTCACAAGGGAGCTTGGAGTTAAGTAAGAAAGTATGTTTTGTATTGTGATAATCAAAGTGTCATACATCTTGCGAAGAATTCTTCTTTCCACTCGAAGTCCGAGCATATAGATATTCATTATGATTGGATTCGTGATGTGTTAGATTCTTAGTTGTTGGAACTTGAGAAAATTCACACGGATGATAATGGTTCAAATATGTTGACGAAAGTATTGTCAAAGGGAAAGTTTGAGTTTTGTCTTGTTGCCGCAGGATTGACCTTACTTTCCAATTAGTCGGTCGGGGGAGTATGTTGGGCTTGACCTCCTTAATGGAGAAGATTGAGCATTACCCAAATATGTTACATATTACATTTAACCCAATTAATACTTGACGTAGGAGTATTTAAGTTTCCTCTAGAATAAAGAGAGGTAGAGAGAAAATAACAAAGTGGCAGGAGAGGAAAAGAGAAAATTCGTGTAAGGCTTAACATTATTCTCCACTGGAGGCATTTGGTTGGTTAGTATATTAATATTCTCCACTCAAGGTTTTTTTTAGAGAAAATTGCATATATAACCTTATATAATTCACATAAGCGCACATATAACTTTCTGATAATTGAAAACGTCAATATAACCCTACATAATAAGTGAAAGTGCAAATATAACCATTTTCGGCAACTTTTAGCCAAAATTTTGTGAAAAGGCAAATTTTACCTTTTAAAAAATAAATGACGCTATTTCCCTTAGCATCATTAATACCTAAATATTTTCACCGAACCACCATCGGACCACCGCTACGCCGCCACCGGACTACTGCTGCACTACCGCCATAATAGGCAGGGTTATATCAGCCCATCATGAAAACTGATAGGGTTAAATCAACACATTTCTAAAACTTATAGGGTTATATCAGCACATTCGTAAAAATTGTAGGGTTATATCAGCACATATTATAAAACAGAGTGTCATATTAGTACAAAATCAGCGTCAACCACACGCAACTGTCATTTCAACCTTTTCTACCGATTTCTGACATTTTAAAGTGTGTTTTAGTGGCGAAGAAAGAGTTTTGGCGAGGTCGACGCACCGGACAATGAAGTGGAGGTGTGGGAACCTTTCAAAAATGGTATGTTCTTCCAAAATTCCTCTTAATTCACTAGATTAATACGATATTGAGTTTTATTCTTTGATTTTCTTTCATTTCTCGTTACACGAATAGATATATGTTGTATTTATGGTATAGAATCTAAGGATTTTGATGATATTTTGTTTATTTTGTTGAGTTTTGTTCGGATTGATGATTGGATGATTTTTGGTGTTCTGTGTGTAGTTGTTATTTTTGTTATGTTCTTCGACCCAGAGTTTTTAAGGTTGATGGGTTTTGCTTTTATAATATGTCCTGATATAACCCTACACTTTTTATGAATATGTTGATATAACCCTATAAGTTTTAGGAATGTGCTGATATAACCCTATCACTTTTCATAATGTGCTGCTATAAACCTACCCAGTTTGCCGACGGCGGCGAGTAAGGGTATAATTGTCCACCCTAATTCAGTTTTTGGTCCGAGGGCTTTTTTGTCATATAAGGGGGCTCAGAGCATGTGCAGTGGGGGGGTTTTAGAGTGGGCTGAATTAAAAATATGGACGAAATGAGGACAATTTTTCCCACAATGGGGGGTTACAAGCGGTTGGAACCCGCGGGTCCAGGTTCTCTAAAGAGAACCGTCCCATTTCTGCAAAAAAACACAGAGGGCACATGGCCAGCGCGGGCCTTTTACTTTCAACGCATGTACCACGTGGCGCCTGCTGGTTGGGCCACGTGGCCACATGCAGGCCACACTTTTTTTAAAAATTTTGCATGGACACGTGGCGCGCCCTTGTGGCTGCGTGTCACAATCGAATAATTTAATTTTTTTATAAAAAAACAAAATTTAAAAAATTCTGAAATATTTTTGAAATTTTTCTTTAAAAATTCTATTTTTTAAAAAAAATTGAAATTAAAATTTGGATTTTTAAAATTTTAAAATTACATTCTTCAAGAAAATATATTTATTTATTTTGTTTAATTATGGTTCATAAAATAAAATTTAAAATTAAAATTAATTTCGAAAATGAGATTTCAAAAAACAAGACTTTGTGATTCAATAATTATAGATGTATTATTAAATTTCAAATTTTAATTTACTTTGTTAGGTAAATTAATTTAAATTAATTATTAAAGGTAGAATTAATGAGTACGGTAGAGAGAATCAAGTGAGGTCCAGAAGTGGTTTGAGAGTCATTTCCACCATTGTGAAGAAAAAAATGGAATGTTTTAGTTGTGGTTTGAATTGCTAACGTGGATGAGAGAGATTGATTATTTAATTAACTGAAACTACAAGAGTGATTTGAGAGTAGTTTTACCACTGCATATGGTCTCAATGCCGAATTTCTCACCACATGATTATATTCTCACTTTCATCAACTAGTTAGAGTTATACATGTAGTTTTATTTATCTGATGGTTATATTTGCACTTACTCAATTATATATGATTATATTTGTATATATGGTTGTTTTTATTTGAGTTGTATTGCTTGTAAATTCATTTAATCATGAATATATTTTACGTCAATTCTAACTATGGGAAGAATGGCTGAACACAAATGAGCCAAGACTTCTGAAATAGGCATCACCTAGTATTAATACAATATACAATAATTTCAATTTTGTGTGAGAAAAGTCATAAAAACCCCAAGAAAAACAAGGGGTAGAGATAAAATGTTGAAAGGAAACGCCAAAGCCCTCTATTGCTGTTGCGGGAGAAAGAAGCTTGCAGGTAAGATTAGCCACGTATACCTTTTACACACCACACCCACATCCACTGGTCTACTTCCTTTAAATCCCACAAAATTCCTTCTTCATTTTCCTAGTTCCCAACTTCATCGTTTTGTTTAAGGTACTGCTCCAACCTCCTACTTCTTGCATCGTTTTGTTGCATATTTAAGAATTTTCTCCAACCTCCTACTTCTTGCATCGTTTTGTTGCATATTTAAGAATTTTGTTGCAAAATTGTATGCAGTGGCTATATAAATGGTAGTGTTTTAATATGCTTGCATACATTTTAGCATGGATTTTTAGCTGACTGTATACTTCTGTATTATGTTAATTCTGCATATGGGTTTGTTTATTGGGCGCTTGGGTATGGTTTTTAGCTATTTCTTGTCAAGGTGCCTTGTGGGATGACACAAAGATTAGATCTTCATTTCATTTTTCATGGTATGTTGTTGAGTTAGTTTTCAGTTTAATTGTGTTTGATGAGTTGGTTTCTTGAAAAAAATTATACTTTTCACTTTGTGATTGATTGTATGTAACTGGTGGGATGGTATAAGTCTTTATTCTTGAAGAAATTTGGCTGTTGTATTGTGGGAATTGGCTCCCCTGTAGATGGTATAGTTTAGTTCCCGTGATCATATTGTTATTCCACTACTAGGGTCTAGGGCATGAGAGAAGATTATTATCTTTTAGCAATTGCTTGCTGTTCTTACACCAGTGAACTGTGGATTTGTTGCTTTTGTTGATGGTTTCGATGATTGGTAATAGTGGGTTTTAGGTTATAATGCCTGATGCTAATCTTGCAGATGGCTACATCATCAGTGTCAGTCATAGGAAATGGCTTGTCAGCCTGTTCTGGTTTTAGCAAGGAAACGAGTGGGAGTAAGCTTTTCTTATCTTCCAGCCTTCCATCGTTGGACAGAGTGCAAAAGGTAGTATATATTAGGGCGTTCAATGACCAAAGTGTAAATGAAGGAAGGAGAGGGTTTCTGAAACTGTTGGGAAATGCTGGAGTTGGTCTGCCAGCGTTGCTTGCTAGTGGAAAAGCATTAGCCGATGATCAGGGGGTTTCGAACTCTAGAATGTCGTACTCTAGGTTTTTGGAATACTTAGACAAGGATCGGGTCAAACGAGTAGATTTATATGAGAATGGAACTATTGCTATTGTGGAAGCAGTGTCTCCAGAATTAGGCAACAGGGTGCAAAGAGTCAGGGTGCAGTTACCAGGACTACCACAAGAGCTTCTTCAAAAATTCAGGGAAAAGAATATTGACTTTGCTGCCCATAATGCTCAAGAAGACTCTGGTTCTTTGCTGTTCAATTTAATAGGGAACCTGGCCTTTCCAATGATCTTAATTGGGGGTCTGTTCCTTCTTTCAAGACGATCTTCTGGAGGGATGGGTGGTCCTGGAGGGCCAGGCTTCCCATTGACTTTTGGCCAGTCAAAAGCAAAATTTCAAATGGAACCAAACACTGGTGTAACATTTGATGATGTTGCTGGAGTGGATGAAGCAAAGCAAGATTTTATGGAGGTAGTGGAGTTCTTGAAGAAGCCTGAGAGATTTACTGCCGTGGGAGCTCGTATTCCCAAGGGTGTTCTTCTTGTTGGTCCCCCAGGTACTGGAAAGACATTGCTAGCTAAGGCAATTGCAGGTGAAGCTGGTGTCCCATTTTTCTCAATTTCAGGTTCTGAGTTTGTTGAGATGTTTGTTGGTGTTGGTGCCTCTCGAGTTCGTGATCTTTTCAAGAAGGCAAAGGAGAATGCACCATGCATTGTCTTTGTTGATGAAATTGATGCTGTTGGTCGGCAGAGAGGAACTGGAATTGGGGGAGGGAATGATGAAAGGGAGCAAACCCTTAACCAACTTCTGACTGAAATGGATGGTTTTGAAGGAAACACTGGAGTTATTGTAGTTGCAGCCACTAATCGTGCTGACATTCTTGATTCTGCTTTGTTGAGGCCTGGACGTTTTGATAGACAGGTATGTGACCCTACCATCAGTATCATGGCTATAAATCCTTTGGCTAATGTTAGGGGAAATACTATATTGACGCACTCTTGTGTAGGTAAGTGTTGATGTTCCCGATGTACGAGGAAGAACAGAAATTTTAAAGGTTCATGCCGGCAACAAGAAATTTGATCCGGATGTGTCTCTTGAAGTGATAGCCATGCGAACTCCTGGTTTTAGCGGAGCTGATCTTGCTAATTTGTTAAATGAAGCAGCTATACTGGCTGGTCGACGTGGGAAGACAGCAATCGCATCAAAAGAGATTGATGATTCGATTGATAGGATAGTGGCTGGTATGGAAGGGACAGTAATGACTGATGGCAAGAGCAAAAGTTTGGTTGCTTACCATGAAGTTGGGCATGCCATCTGTGGGTGAGTTTGAGATTGTCAACCTAATTCCTTTTATTAAAAGGAGCTTTTATATTTCCTGCTTAAGATAAGACATCTCTTTCTAGCTTCGATTTGAAGCTTTTAAGTTTGAATTCATGCTAAATATTATCTAGTTGATCCAGTCTTTCCTTGTTCATAGTTTGTGTGTTTCAAATTTACGTGCTTACCCCATACAGTCTTAAACTTCAGAACATTGACAAAATCAGTTTTCCATGTATGTTAGCCTGCAAATGTATCCAACATACTGTGATAAAGTGTGGTTGCTGCTGTTGAGCTTTCTCCAAAGGAAAGCTTAAAGCGGTTCTATTTTTTCCCTATTGGATAGCTATACAGACGATTTATGTTTGTGTATTTGTTGTTCAGAACTCTTACTCCAGGGCATGACGCTGTTCAGAAGGTTACCCTGATCCCACGTGGTCAAGCTCGGGGTCTGACCTGGTTTATTCCTGCTGACGATCCCACCTTGATTTCAAAGCAGCAACTATTTGCAAGAATTGTCGGTGGGCTTGGTGGTAGAGCTGCTGAGGAAATTATCTTTGGGGAGGCTGAGGTGACAACTGGTGCAGTCGGTGATTTACAACAGATAACTGGTTTGGCAAAACAGGTATTTATCCCTTACCTCTCTCTAACAGTGTTTCATAGGATCTCACATATATAAGAGAGCATGTTGCTAACTAGAACCAAATGAAAATGTTATAGCAAATTATTTAACAGGTTGCAAAATCCTTCTTTCTTTGGGGTTGGAATATCTGAATTGAAGTATTGAACTTAAAACCGTTAGCAGAACATATTTTGAGGATCATTCTTTTCCCACCATCTTTCATGTAGAATGCTTGAAACTTCAGAAAGATGTGCAGAGAAATCTTCCGATAACACTCATTTCCTGCCCCACTGTGCCACCCTGAGATCAACTTTGCTTTCTTTTTTTAGATGGTGGTTGCTTTCGGTATGTCAGACATTGGTCCATGGTCTCTAATGGACACATCAGCTCAAAGTGGTGACGTTATCATGCGAATGATGGCGAGGAATTCAATGTCCGAAAGGCTAGCTGAAGACATTGATTCTGCCATAAAGAGAATATCTGACAGTGCATATGAGATCGCTCTGTCCCACATCAGGAACAACCGTGAGGCGATGGACAAGATCGTGGAAGTCCTCATCGAAAAGGAGACATTAACAGGGGATGAATTCCGGGCAATTCTGTCTGAATTCGTCGAAATACCAGTTGAGAACAGAGTTGCTTCGGCTACTCCAACACCTGTAGGTGTCTAAATTGCACAAATAGAGTCCTCAGCCGCATAATTTTACCTATTTATTCTTTTCGAGTGTAAAATACCAACACAATCTTCCTAAAAGTGCGTAACTCTTAGCTGAAATGTAGCAGAACTTCCAGATTGGATTTTTACTTGTAATATATGTAAGCAATGCCATGATATTGCAGTCTTATTGTGCATATGACATGAACCTGCTCTTTACTACTTCGCCGTTATAGTACAAGATCTTGGACGTAGGTAATGCTCCAGACATTAGTCTCCATTCTCAAAGATCCTATCAATCTGAACCAGTCTGATTAAGCTTGTGTACGAGTTTACAAAAAGCGCGGTAGAATTTGGAAAACTTCATACCAAATCAGACCATATAAACTTGGGTTCTAGGAAAAACACGTTCAAGTAGAGTGTTGAACCCAGATGTATGGGAAAATCAGTTGTGAGCTACCTCTGTCAAATCACTCGCCTTTCCCGCCATTGTTTCTCCACAAAGCCATTAGCAGCTGCAGAAGCAGAGCTCGCAAACCTCTGCTCTCGTGGCCATGTCAGAGAGGCCTTCACCAACTTCACCTCCCTCATATGGTCTCACCCGCCGCTCTTCTCTCACCTCCTCAAAGCATGCATCCAATTCCACTCCCTCTCCCTCTCCAAACAGCTCCACTCTCTCATCATAACCGCCGGCTGCTTCCGCGACAAGTTCGTGCGCAACCACCTCCTCAACGCCTACGCCAAGCTCGGCCACCTCGAAGCCGCCGCCTTGGTGTTCGATGCAATGCCCAAGAGAAACACCATGACTTACAACATCCTCATTGGCGGGTATGTTCAGAAGGGTGAATTTGGTGCCGCGTTCAAGCTGTTTAATGAGATGGGGGACCGCAACTTGGCCTCCTGGAACGCCATGATCGTCGGGCTGGTTCAGTATGAGTTTAATGAGGACGGGCTCGGTTTGTTTTCGCAGATGCATCGGTTGGGGTTCTTGCCTGATGCATTCACTCTTGGGAGTGTTTTTCGGGGTTGTGCTGGTTTTCAGGACTTGAATAAGGGGAGGCAGGGACATGCCTACGTGGTTAAGTCGGGTTTCGAGTGTCATTTGATTGTTGGAGGTTCGTTGGCTCATATGTATATGAGGTCTGGAAGTTTAAGAGAAGGGGAGATGGTGATCAGGCGGATGCCGGTTTTTAGCGTGGCGACTTGTAACACTCTTATCGCTGGGAGGGCGCAGAATAGATGTTCGGAGGGTGCTATGGATATATACAGTGTTATGAAAAGAGCGGGATTCAAGCCTGATAAGATCACGTTTGTGAGCGTGATCAGTTCGTGTTCTGAGCTGGCTACGCTTTCACAGGGCCAGCAGGTTCATTCTGATGTGGTGAAAGTTGGTGCATTGGCAGATGTTCCGGTTGCTAGTTCGTTGGTCAGCATGTACTCCAAGAGCGGTTGCTTGGACGATGCTGTGAAGGTTTTTCACGATAGAGTGGAAGCCGATGCTGTTTTGTGGAGCTCCATGATTGCTGCTTATGGCTTCCATGGCAGGGGGAAGGAAGCCATTGAGTTGTTTGATGAGATGGAGAAGGAGGGTTTGGAGGCAAATGAAGTTACTTTCTTGAGCTTGCTTTATGCTTGCAGTCATTGTGGTTTGAAGGACAAGGGACTCGAGCTATTCAGGTTGATGGAGGAAAAATATGGATTGGAGCCTCGGTTGGAGCATTACACTTGCGTTGTAGATCTTTTTGCTAGATCAGGACATTTAGATGAAGCGGAAGGCTATATTAGATCAATGCCTGTCAAACCTGATGCGGTCATATGGATGACTTTACTGTCGGGCTGTAAAATTCACAAGAATTCAGATATGGCGAAAAGGATAGCAGAAGAAGTCTTAAAAATTGATCCTGGATACTCACCATCGTATGTTCTCCTGGCAAATATTCAAGCCTCCACCAGAAGTTGGCAGGATGTTTCAGAGATGCGGAAAACAATGAAAGACAAAAATGTGAAGAAGGAACCGGGCATAAGCTGGTTGGAGTTGAAGAATCATATTCATCAGTTCGTTAAGAGTGACAAATCGCATCCACAGTCAGCGGAGATTGAGAAGTACTTGCTGGAACTGATTGAAGAAATAAAACTGGAGGGCTATGTCCCTGATATTGGTTCTGTGCTGCATGACATGAATGAGGAAGAAAGGGAGTATAACTTGGTGCGCCATAGCGAGAAGATTGCAATTGCCTTTGCTCTGATGAACACTCCTCATGGCTTTCCTATCAGAGTGATGAAGAATTTGCGGGTCTGCAATGATTGCCATGTTGCTATCAAGTACATATCAAAGGTGAGGAAGAGAGAAATCATTGTTAGAGATACGACTAGGTTTCATCACTTCAAAGATGGTTCATGCTCATGTGGAGATTATTGGTGACCAAAGCAGCACAAGACGATCCTCTTGGTCTGTTCTTGCTCATACTTTCTTCGGCAATACTTGCTAAACGCCATTATTCCGGGGATGAGAACCGATAAAAGTTGCTCTCTCCTTCCGAAATAGCCAAGATTGTCCCATTTTTGCTTCAAAAACTGAGATCAATAACCAGGTAGTATTTTAGCAGTTGCACTTTATAGTATTTAATGATGTTGCACATTTGGTTGTGGGATACAAAATTGTAGTTAGGGAAAATGTAAGCGTTTAAAGGGATGATGGTTATTGGCTGCAGTAACCAATTTTGGAGGTAAAATGAAACACAGATATGGATGAATTCCAAAAAGGAGCTACTGCCACACAAAAAACATAAAAACAAGGTGGAATCTGGTGTTTATGGTCAATATTGATGCACAACTTTAATCAGGCAACATACTAGATGAATCAACATAAACCAGCATCAAAATCAGAAACGGAAGAAAAACACTGCATAGATATGAGAAACTAGACAATGTCATTCATGCACATGGAGATTATTCGCTCCTGAGTAGCTAGTGTGTCAGTAGCATATATACACACACTATGAATGTTTATCATGAAAGACAGACTCAAGGATCAATTCAAGGTAAGAAATCTCTACCTAGCTAGCAGAATTATATGTATCATTAACATTACTACTGCACCATTTCCATTTTCGCCGTCCAAACAGCATCAGCCCAGCCACTCCTTTCCTCCTATGTGAAGCTGAGCAAACACAGAAAATATTACTTACTTTGATTTCACACAGTTCTGCCATATTTCCTGCTTCAGTAGTTCAGAGAGTAGGTCATGCTTCATATTCAGGTAACTTTGCTAGCTATCCTAGGGTTATACAACAGGGGGATCAGGTTCAACTCCTGAGTGAAATCCGATGTTCCACTACTTGATTTTAACATTTGAAGTTCAAGCCAGTGTCATTCCAGATATCATATAATTTCAGAAATTCAAAAATTCCACTGCTTTCATGCCATTTAACAACCATGATATACAAAAACTGATCACTGACACTCACATAAGCCTTGGTATATCTCACTCAAATATCCAGTGAACTCAACATTGACCACGCAGTGATAGGCTTATAATCCAATCCTCAGTGAGAATACCAGTGAAGAAACTTTTCTTCTCTTATAATTCATCACCATGCTCCCAGTTTATTTCCTACACATTCACCCGACAAAGAGGTCTGCACCAAACAAATTTTCACCTTTTCCTAGCCTGATTTGGGTCTTATCCCAGAGAGGGACTAAAGAATGAAAGTAAAAAGGAAAAGACAAACACAAAAAATTATATAACAATAAAAACTGCTAACTGTGACTCCCTGTACCTACACCTAATGTCCTTCCATGCATACATGCGTCACCAAATGAGGAACTTCAATCATAATAACAAGGAACTTAATGATCCTTCTTCTAGGATGCATCATCTGAATCATCTTCAGAGACAACAGGTGAATCAGTGACATCCGCCAGAGAATCAAGCATGTTTATCACTTCCATGGTGTCATCCAAATAATATTTTGCTTTACTTGGCTTCTGCCCAACTGTACAGGCAAATACTTCAGTTTTGTAGGAAATAATGTTTCTTGACATAGCAGAGCCAATAACTTCAAACATGTCCTCATCAGATCTGTCATCACCGATGCAAAGAACAAAATCAAACTGTTTTCCCTTCTCTGCCATCGAGGTAAATATTCTTTCCGCAACAGAACCTTTGCTGACACCCTGAAACCAAACTTTAAAATAAGAACAATTGCATTTCGTGAACTGTTGCATCATAGTAGTAAAGAAATAACCCAGTAAGCCCCATCATTTCTCATCAATTTTTTTAAAACTAATACAGACATGACAATTGATTTCTTAAAACCAAACTATATAATGAGGACAATTGCATTTCGTGAACTGTTGCAACTTGCATCATATCAGTAAAGAATAACCCAGAAAGAAATAACACAATTATCCAGAGATGAATGTCACAGAAGTTATATGTTTTAGCTTGTCATTCAAGTGTATAGTCTAAGGATTTCCCTAACACCGGGACTCTGAAGATCAAAACAAAATTCCCAAAAGTGCTACTGGAGGGAACAGATCTTTATAGAATCATATAAACACTACTAAAACAAAAGCCACCCATCCACGTGGCTTCGGAGTAGAGTGCTTTCTTGCCTAAGAGCATGGCTACGACACCTTGTGGGTTAAGTTGTCACTTCAACTTTCTAGCAGGATGGCTTTCATTCATTCTCTTTTACTACCCGTCCTATTGGTAAGATAGGATACTTATAGAGCTTAATAATAATTGTTTTAATAATTATTAGAGAAGTTGAGGAGTAATTTTTAATATTATTAGTAAGGTTTTAGATAAGTTGAGGGGTATGAATAGCCAGTGGGTGAGTTACACACCATCAGATCAAATTCTTATGTAGAACCACCTGCTTTCAAATTCTTTTTAGCAAGTTAAAGGATACAAATAGTTGAGTCACAACGCCCAATTAAATTCTTAGTTGGAACACACCCTCTGTGTGTATGCGCACAGAGTTTTACTCACCTCTTTGTGCGCAGTGCGGAAAGCTTTATTTGACAAGTATGAGTGAAAAAGTCATTTCAAGGGTAAAATTGAAACTTTCAAGGATAAAATTACAAATTCATAATCTAATTGGGTACAAAAATAATTTTATTTTCTTCTCTCCAAACTTATGCAACCACCATCACCTCCGCCATTTAGGCAGCCACCTCAACCGCATTTAACTCTGTTCCAAACCGTCTCACAACCAAGGTAATTTGAGATAATAATTGTTAAAATTAACTATACAATAGGGTTAAATTAGATAAATCATTATAAGTAATCAAACTATCAACAGTTATGTATTATTATAAACTACCTCCGTCCCAGAATAACGTTCATAATTTTTGGTCAACTTCCTCAAGTCATGTTCGACCATAAATTTCAACTAGTATATAGGTTACAATATCATCATGTTATATATTGTTAGATTCCTTGCAACATGT
>JAULKK010000011.1:3804873-3830312 GCA_032355705.1 Rubia peregrina
AGTAGCTAAACTTAGTCTTGGGAGCAATTGATTAAGGCTTCCAAGCCCATGTCTTGAGAACTTTATATGAAGCTATTTAATGCTTTAATATTGTGCATTTATTGTTCTTGAATGTTAGCTGGTGAAAGCATTAATGTTGTTAGAAGTTTGAGTATAACAATTCCTTGTATGATTACTTGTTAGGGTTTGGAGAAAATAGCTAATTATCCTTTCTTTTGATATAAAATCCAAGGGCATGAATTAGAGCTTCTAATATGGTTTATGATTTGATGAATTCTAGATTTATTTGATAATATCGAATGTTTTATCATGTTAGTTATGGGTAGAAAATAGGAGAAGTTTATGAACGTTGAATGTTCTTGTCTACTCGTGTATAAAGGTATGAATTGGTTCAATGCTTAGATACTGTGTAATGTTTATAAGTGTTACCAAGCTGTTGATTCTCTGTACTTAATTCCATGAATGGGATACTTTTAGGCATTGATCGACTTAAGGAGTCATTAGTGAGGTTTAGCAAGAGATGTGTAATTAACTTTTGTAAACTACTAGTATCAAAGAGGGATAGAAGATTTATCTTCATAACAAGTAGTAAAAACATTGAATAGGTTGTAAGTTCAATGATAGACAAGAGGTTTGGAAGTGGAAATCAATTGCGCCCAAGGTCCAGTAACTTGTGTTTAAACTCTTCTTAGTAGTTATTGCATATCTAGTAGATTTACATTGCTTGCTAGTTAACTTGTCTTTAAATTGATAGCTTAGAAAAACCAACCCCAAAACCCCCCTCTTTACAAGCTTTTATATATATATATATATATATGCATATCTTTATATCTACTGTAGTATTCACCTTTATATGTTAAAACCCTTAGGAAAATACCAATTCTTTGTGGAAAACCCCGATTTGCCATTATCTACTTAATTGTATTTATGAAGCATTTAGGGATTATAAATTGTATCTTTGAGAGGTACGGAGATGACCTCCCAGAAAACCTAGATCACTTATCTTGAAAACATTATGCATCTGTACCTGGAACTCAACAATGTCTTGAACATTGGTTCCCGTAATAATTACCAACAAGCAGAAACAATGAGTGTTACCTCTTTGATCAAATGCATGTTCAAGTTGACACCTTTTAAATCCAAGAGAGTCAAGAGATGCGTCCAGTTTGGAGTTCCACGGACGTGGAGCTTGTCGAAGCCCATACAAAAGCCTTACATAGCTTAAGTACTTTACCGCGGTTGGCTTTATCGACGAAACCCGGTGGTTGCTAAAAAAAGTATCTTCAACAAGGTCTCCGTTAAAAAATGCCGACTTCATGTCCATGTGGTGCACTTGCCATTTTTTGTATGCAGCGAGTGCAAGCATCGCCTCAATCCTTGCCACGGGAGCAAAAATTCTTCAAAACCCACCCCCTGACGTTGAGCATACCCCTTTGCAATTATTACTGCTTTGTGCTTCAAGATGTTGCTAGTGGAATCCCATTTTAATTTAAAGACCCACTTTATCCCAATGGCACGTTGGTTGACCGGAAGTGATACGAATTCCCACGTCTTGTTGTCAATGATTGAATTCATTTCTTCCTCCATTGCACTTCTCCAAGACACGTCTGCAAGAGAAACTTCCACACTCTCCAGCTCCTCCGCTGCCAAAAATAATGGTTGTCTATGATCTAATCTGTAGCCTTGTACAAGTCTGAGATTCGTTGATATCACCGAGGACCTGGATTGGTGTTGAGATCTTCATCGTTTGTGGGTAGCGTAAGCCATTGAACTTGCATTTGAGTGGACAATGGTGTTTACGGCTCGACTTTTGATGTATTCAACTCATCCACAAGCGTGTGTGATGCACCTATTATTTCTGTGCTGGTGTTCGTAGAGAAAACCACTTTGAACGTGGTTAGTGATGCTGTTATATCCGAGCTCAAATTCTCCCAATTCCAAACACGACCCTCCTCAAATAAAACGTCTCTCGTCACATACAACCATTTCTCTACCAGGTCATAAACTCAATAAGCTTTTGCACCATCTTCGTATCCTACGAACACCCTCAATGTTGAGTGATCTACAAGTTTGTGCATTTCTGGTTCGAGTCTCTTCACATATGGGATGCATACAAAGGTTCTTAAATGGTACATGCTTGGCTTCTTGTTGCACCAAGCTTTGTAAGGTGTCATGCCATCACAAAACCTTATCGGCGCACGTTGAGAAGATACACAACAGTCTTTATTGCCTCTCCCAAAAATATTTTGGGCATAGCCATCGACTTCATCAGACAACGAGCCATTTTAACCACCGTCTGATTTTGCCTCTCTAAAATGCCATTTTGTTGCGGCCAATAAGGTGCTATAGTGTTATGCTTGATGCCATTTTGCTCACAGAACTCCATAAGCTCACTGCAGTTGAACTCGCCACCGCGATCGGAACAAAATGCAAGCAATTTGCATTCACGTTCTGCTTCAACCATTGCCTTCATTTTCTCGAAGCACCAGAACACTTCATTTTTCATCCTGAGTAATTCAATCCACATAAATCATCGGTTATGAGTAAGAAATACCTCTTACCACCACCGATTGTTGGAGTGATCGGACCATACAAATCGCTGTGAACTATCTCCAAGGAACGCTTTGCACAAAACTTCGAAGCTTGAGGAAATGCCATCCTGTGTTGCTTCCCAATTGCACATCCTTTGCAAAGTTTCCTCACATGTTCTATGTAAGGGAAGCCCTGCACCATCTCTTTATGCGAAAGATTGTGTAACACACGAAAATGAAGAAACCCAATACGAGCATGCCAAAGCCAAGCGATGTCATCTTTCTTCATCAACAAACTCACTGGTGTTTCGAGGTTTTGGTTTAGTGTATAGAGAAGGTTAGGCGCCTATGATACTCAAGCCAACACCATGCGAGCTCGATCGAGAATACAAAGAACCCCACCTTCTATCACAACCTTGCACCCATTCTCATGAAGCTGGCCGAGAGATATGGTATTGCTTCGTAGACTTGGAATATAGTATGCATCCGAAGGAATGCAATGGTGACCGCAATGGAACATCACCGTGCCCATGCCACAAATATTTACAACCAACCTGTTGCCCAATCGCACCGTACCATGCAACTATCATCGAGTGTCCTGAATGCTTTCTTATCACCTACCATATGACTACTGGCGCTGGTGTCGAGATACTATACTCATTCAGCAACAGCCACGAGCACCATCATCTCCTCGTTTAGGTACACCACCGTGTCATTGACACCTTTTTCCAACGTCCCAACCTACACCATAAGTAATGCGGATTTATCATCTACCTCCACCTCAGTAAAAGTACGATTTGCCTGTTCTTACTGCTCCTGGTCATGCTTTGATTTGCGACACTCCTTCTTCCAATGCCATGGAATTCCACAATAGCGATAATTTCCATTCTTTCATTCGTTTTTTCCACCACTGCTAGTTGATGACTTTTCTTTATGCCCCGTTGGTGACTTTGGTTTAGTCCCTACCTTGTTCTTCTTGTCCTCGCCACTCGACGATCCTTGCCCTTGCTAAAAAAAACGCTGCCGAGACATCCATTCTTCCTTTGTGAGAAGTAAACCTCCTCCAGTAGGTGTGGAATCCTCGAGTTTGCCATGTTCTTCCACCACCAATACCCGTCTAGTGAGTTCTTTGAAGGTTTTTAGATCCACAAGCGACTCTATCGCCATGGCCATCTGTATGTACGTTCATGGGACACTTCAAAGAAATTTGAGCACCGCCTTGTACTCGTCCACCGGATCGCCTAACACCTCGATATCATTGACGATTCCTGTGAGTCGGATCCCAATAGACTCTACACCCTCACCATCCTTGAATGCAAGATTCTCAAACTCTGTCCAACGAGTTTGTGCCTTGGTCTCCAAGACGCGTTCGACACATACTCGCATGATCTTGAGTGTATCCCAGGCCTCCTTGGCAGTTGCCTTGACTCTTAGGGTATGCACAAACTCCAGCATGATAGATTGAATCAGTGCCAAAATTGCCCTCCGTTCATCACGTTCATCACTTGGTCCATCCTCGATCACCTCCCACAAGCCCTGTCTTGAAGATGCACCTTCATGAGAATCACCCAATCTGCATAGTTGGTTCGAGTGAGAGTTGGATAGTTCGCCGCTCCATCACTTTTCCTTATTACCCACCCACTATACGCGTCTCACTTCCTCCATTGAGTTTTGGCCATTCCTATGGTGAAGATGAAGTTTCCCCCTTGTTCTTGTCTCCTGCTGCTATTCCCATTTCTCGTCCTGCCATTTTGCAGAAGCGGATCAAACACCGAACGACTACAGAGGCTTGGATCAAACACCACACGCTCTAATACCACTTGTTGTTGTTGAAGCAAGGAAAAGAAAACAAAATAATAAGCCAAAGGCTTGTTGTTGCAGAAAGAAAGCAAACGAAAAGGAGAAGAATTTGGTGCAGTATTTACTGCTCCCTGGGTCTGATGCACCATTTATAAGGGAAATGAGAGCTACAATCATGCTACCTATGATCATGCAACAACCTTGCAACATGCTACCTATAATCATGCAATAACAATGCAATGTGCTATCTAAATTCATGCAATAATCATGCAACTAACTAAACAACGTAAGAAGCTGTGTGGTCACTGTGGTGTAAACCAAAGCAATGAAAGTTTCCATTCAAATTTTACTAAAAATAGCAAACAATGAAGAAGGAGATTAACCAACACAAAACTAGGTCTTTTCAAATTCCGGTTGGATTTCAACCCAAATCGGCCTAACCCATTTTAACAATTTTGTCCCATTTTCTTAAAAGAATTCTGCCCTTTCAAAAATTGCAAGGTCTTGGGAAAGACCGTATTTCCATAAGCTTATGGAAAGACGTGGTTTAATTATAATAATAAAAGGTAAAAGGTCTAAGTTGCAATATTAAAATTTTATTACGCAACATGTAGTAGTTATGAAATTTATAACCCGGTCCATGCAACCCAAAAATTTTATTTTGATTTCTTCGAATTTACACTTTAAACCTTGGTATTTCCATGACTTATGGAAAGACCGTCTTTCAAGAGACGCACTCTTCAAAAATACTCCAAAATAATTAGTTTAATAAAACTTATCCTACATTTATTTTATCCATTAACCAATTTAACAGTCTTGAATAATAAGACAAACAAGATCAACATATGTGGAATTCACGATTTAAAATAAGTGAGCATAATTATAAATATTGTATTTTATTTACCAATATAAATTTAATTTAATATTTATTGATAAATATTAAAAAATAAATGTTTTTATGAAAATAGCATTTCTGTTTACGAAGATAGATTTTTTTGTAGATAATACCATCAAATATAAAAAATATATTGCTAAAAATATGAAATATATATATATATTAAATAAATAAATAATAATAAAATATTTACAAAGACTTGGGTGAGACTGTCTCACCTAATTTTATGGTGAGACGGAGTTTAAGTAGTATTATTTAAATATGAAAATGACATGGGGTACATTTTGTAATTTGTAAAACTTTAGTTTTGTACCTTGTCTCACCATAAGTTATGGTGAGACGGTCTCATATGAGTCTTTCTCTAAAATGTTTATATAAAAATATAAGTAAAATTATATAGTGTAAAGGAAATAGTAAAAGTATTCCTATTAAGTAGAATGAAAATAATTGTATGTTTCTTTACTATGTGAATATTTTTGCGATAAAATAAAATATTATTTTTAATTAAATGAAAATAAATTATAATTTGATTTTTTTTATCAAAGTATTAGTACGAATTAAAAATTATCCATTTTATTTGAATAAATTATATTTTTAAACTATTTTTTATTTATATGATTTGGGTCTCTTTGGATTTTTTCTTGACCAAGCCTACCCAACTGAAAATTATGGGAATTTTGTCCCCACTTGTCCCGCCTGGTTCGACCCAAATGTTTTTTGGGCTGGGACAGGACAGTTGGTCCTCCCCGACCCTTTGGTTATCATAATACTAGCTGATTAAATATTTCAATCCAGTCTGTTGAGATGCCTAACGAAAATGATTCTTGGCCTACTGAACATGAATGCTGGTTTCTTTTTAGAAATACAGTTGAAGAGATGATCCTAATTTTGAAGACATGATTGTATTAAGCGCTGCTGGATGTAGATTCATTCAGTTTCCATTTCAATTACAAATGATCTTTACTGTAAATTGGTTGACCTTGTTCATTGGATAATAAGTTACATTTATTGTATTCAGAGTTCATCCTTGGGACTTCACACCAAACCGTGTCTATAAATGTCTGTTTCAGTTGTTTCTTACAAGCCTTTGAAACATATTTCAAGTAGAATATGTTATTAGCTGGGAATATTCACGGCATTTAATCTCTCATAGTTCAAGCCTCTGTTGAATTTTGAATTGTTCAAAATGTGAAAATAACATGGTTATGCATATGAAATAGTATGATAGAAATTAGTGTGGTCGATAGGCTTTTGTTAGGAAATGACCACACTGTGATCTAGGCTTTCTTGGTGCATAGTTGATCAGTAGATGTACTTGGATCTCAATATGTATTTGTTGGGATAATTTAAAGAAGAATGATAAGTGCAAGCCGGATTTCTGGCTGGTCTTTTCCCCTGATTTTTATAGGATAGACAACTTCTGAAATCCCAAAATGCTCTTGAAAACTGCATGTGTTTATAACTAGTTATCGTTACTTCGTCAATGTGTCATTTTCCTTGGTATATCTGTTTATTCAACTTTGATTGCTCTTGTTTAAATGATGTATATTTTATTGCAAAAACTGCAGGTTAAGGATAAAGCTGCCCTAAAAAAGCAATGTAAAACAAGGCTTATTGGACCAAATTGTTTAGGCATTCTTTAGCCGGGAGAAAGCAATATTTGAATCATGCCTGGGTACAATCATGAACCAGAACGTATTGGATTGTCTCTCGATCTAGTAGATGGAATACCAAAGAAGCAGTGAGTGTTCTTCTCCGGTAGCATTATTTTTCACTCTCGTATACAAGTCATTTAAAGATAATGCATGTTCTATCATCTGTTTGGGTACAAGTTTTTAGTTCTTTTTGGATTGACTTGAACAGGCACTTACTTTAGTGTGTTAACATGTCAACCTCTCCAATTTGAATTTCAACTTCAGCTATGTTGTTGCAGAAGCCAGGCAAAGAAAACAAAAAAGAAGCTAAAGGCTTGTTGTTGCAGAAAGAAAATAAACGAAAGCAGGCAAAGAATTTTGGTGCAGTTAAGTTACTACTTTTCTGAGTGTTCCATTGATTTATACAGAAAGGAAATACTACAAACAAGGACTCATGACCATGTTCTACCTCCTATTTGCATGTCACTATTCAACTAATTAACATCCACATTCTACTTCCTATTGGCATGCCACTATTCAGCATGCCACTATTCAACAAAATTCCTAGAGACTTGGTCAAAAAACAACCAACCTTTATTTGCTAAAAATACACAAAGAAAAAAACCCGCTGCAGTACGAGCTTAACTAACAAATCACCCCCTTAAACTCGTTCCAACGTTGATTGAACTACACCAAGCTTTCGTCGCATCTCGATGAACTTGTTTCGAGCTAATGACTTCGTTAGAATTTTCGCAAGCTGCCCATCATTTCCAACATGTTCAACTTCCATTTTACCAGTCTCGACGAACTCCTGAATAAAATAGAATTTGGTGTCGATGTGTTTGCTTCTTTCATGACACACCAGATTCTTCATAAGTGCAATGGCCGACTTGTTATCAACTTTTAGTTTGAAACTCATTTCATCGTGCCCAATCAAACCTCTAATGAGTCGATCAAGCCAAACACCTTGGAAAGCCGTGGTTGCTGCTGCAACATATTCAGCTTCGCAAGAGGACAACACAACAATCTTCTGCTTCTGTGAAGTCCATGGTACAATGCTGCTCTCGACGAAGAAAGCTATTCTGGAGGTGCTCTTTCTACCGTCGATATCGCTATCACTGTAGCCAACCAATGCCGCTTTTCCCAAACTTGACTTATAACATCATCCATAATTCAAAGTACCTTGAATGTACCTGAGAATTTGTTTGATTTCAGCCCAATGTTGTGAACTTGGTCCCTCCATATAACACATGTATTGACAGATGTCTATACAGCTTGGAAATGTCAGAATATTAGGGATAATACAATATCGAGCTAAAATTCTGAATTGAAAGAAGATGATAAAATAAAAATTAAACATTAAATGATGTGAGTTTGAAGAAATATGATCAGGAAGCAGCAGCATTAGAGATCGGAAGCATCAGTGATCAGAAAACAAGGGTTTCAGTTTTTGGCAGAAAATTCACTTAGCTAAGGCGGTGGAAGCGATTTTTCAAATTTTGGTTTCTTAATAAGCCTTTTAGAGCAGATTTCTGTTTTGGTAGTTAGTACACTTGTACAGTTCTTTATTTTGTTAGTTTGTTTGATAGTTAGTACACTTGTATATATAGTAGAAAAACATGATGCATTGAGCTAAGTTAATAATCAGACGTTTTTCCCCTCATTTTTCTTCCAGTTATTGTAAAACCGTTCTCTGGTTTTCTGAAGCTCATCTTGATGTTATCTTGATCAATCCAAATTTCTTCATGGTATCATAGCATTAGGCTCTCGATTCGATTCTACCTTGAAAGGATTACTTGAAGTCTTTATTCAGGTGATCAAATATGAGCACTGGATCAGTAAATGGAAATGATCCTAATGTTGTTGATGTTGAAGGCTTTGTGAGAATCAAACCGGATGATCCGCTACATCTCACATCTTCAGATGATGCAAGCCTTGTAATTGTATTAGATATTCTCACGGTGAAGAACACCGTGATCTGGAGAGAGGCAATGATAATTGCTCTCTCTGGAAGAGGAAAGCTGCAATTCATAACTGGAGAAGTGTCAAAGCTGCTGCAAATTCTCCATTGCTACAGATCTGGATGAAGGCTAATTCAACGATTGTTTCGTGTATTAGAAAATAGATCAGCAAAGACATTTCCAGGAGCTTTGCTTTCCAAGCTGATGCGAAGAAACTATGGGATGAGATTGAAGAGAGGTATGCAGTTAGCCATAGAACTCTTTATTATCAACTGATGACCAGTTTGATTGAGATTAAACAAGGCACGGAATCAATTGCTCAGTATTTCTCCAATTTGAAGGAAATTTGGGATCAAATTGATGTAATAAGGCCAAGACTCAAATGTACTGTCTTTCATTGTGAATGCAATTGTGGATTCACTATGAAACTGAAAATACAAGCTAATCGAGATAGATTACAGCAATTTATCTCTGGATTGAATGATGAATTTGATGCTTTAAGATATCATATACTTGTTATGTATCCATTGCCAACTGTTAGAAATGCATATTCTCTTTTCAGTAAACAAGAGAGACAAAGAAGTGTGCAAAGTAATATGATCATTAGCATGAACAATTCTACTGCAATGCTTGTGAGGCAGGGATCAGAACAGATAAGTTCTAGAAAGATTAGTTAAAAGAAGAAAGATTCTGAGGCTAAGAAACTGTTGAAATGTGATTATTGAGGCAGGAATGGACATTTGAGGGAATCTTTCTTCAAATTGAATGGATATCCAGATTGGTGGCCAAATACAAGTAACGTGAAAGACAAAGCTTATGCTAATGCAGTTAATGCTTCAGGTATTGATGATGAAGATGGGCAAGCTGCATCTGGAGCAATGTTTGAATCTGGAGATATGCAGGCTATGATTTCTAACATGATTCAATTGTAGTTTGGAAAACTGATGAAGGGGAAAGGAAAGGAGCAAGTAGCTGATTCAGGAGATATGATCAACTTTGCACATCTAGATTTTGCAGGTTGCCTAATAACTCAATTTGCTAATATTGCTTCTTGTTTTGAGGTTGATGATTGGATTCTGGATAGTGGTGCTACTTCACATATGTGAAGTAATCTTTCTTTATTTGAAACATTACACCAGTCCCAAATAAAACAACAATTCTTTTAACAAATCATTCAAAGGTTCATATAAATGCCATAGGATCTGTCAAGTTGAATGGACAATTTAGATTGAAGAATTTTCTGTTTCTTAAATGCTTCAAATTTAATCTTCTTTCAGTACAAAGGTTAGCACAAGATTCCAAAGTTTGTCTCACTTTCTATCCCTATGTGTGTATCATACATGACCACAAGACTAACTAAGTTTTAGGAATTGCAACTCAATGCAATGGTCTGTACATTCTGAACAAGAAATCTTTCCAAATTGAAGTCATCAAGAAGCATCAGGCCATACTGAAGCTAGATAGTTTAGTGATACATTCACCTTGAGTTATATGAATTTTCTCTCTGATAATGATTTAGAAATTTTGCATAATAAGCTAGGACATCTTTCTGACACTGTAATGAAGCATTTGAATCTTCCGGTCATGAAAATAAATGTGATGTCTTCTTTCCTCTTGCAAAACAAACCAGATTATCATTTTCTGATAAGTCAGATCATAGTTCTATTCATTTTGATACTTTTCATATGGATGTTTGGGGACTTTTAAGGTCAAAGCGAGTAATGGAGAACAATCATTTGTAATCATTGTGGATGATTGCAGCAGATCTACCTGGACTTTTCTGATAAAGAATAAAGATCAGGTTCCTTTTATCATTAGCGATTTTATTCTCATGTTGTAAACTTAATTTGATGCCAAAATCAGAAGAAAAAAGAACTGAAAATGGCATTGAATTTGTCAATAAAATTTGTGCACAGTTCTTTGCTTCCTTAGGTATTCAGTATTCTGCATCAAAAATTATGTTCTTACACACCACAGCAGAATGGTGTAGTTGAGAGAAAACATGGAACAATTCTTTAGATAGCCAGATCTTTAATGCATCAATCTAATCTTCCTTTACATTTCTGGGGAGAATCATTTCTCACAGCCACCTACATTATGAATAGGTTACCTACTTCAGTCTTAAACTGGAAGTCACCTTATAAAATATTGTTTCATAAACCTCCTGACATATCACAAATGCAAGTATTTGGCTCTTTGTATTATGCTACTTACCTCAATCCAAATAAACATAAATTCAGTCCTAGAACAGTTCCATGTGTTTTCATAGGGTATTCAGCTACGCAGTGGGGATACAAACTGTATGATCTTCTAAATAAAAGACATTTTGTTTCTAGAGATGTTGTCATTCATAGTAATATTTTTTCCATATAAATCACATGATTCACCAATTCATAATTCTATTCCTAATCATAACCAGGTTATGCTTCCTATACCTCCACCTGATATGATTTCTATTCCCAATGAACTATATCAGAGAGCAGCTTCTGATACTAAAGATGCAGAAATAGAACCCTTTCCCAACAATGATGATCCCATACATTCTCTCTCAAAATTACCTCAAGATCATAATACTTCTCCTTCAGTTTTGAATAATAGTCCTATTAGGAATGATACACACATTCATAATGTTCATAGACAAAGTACTAGGATCACGTCAAAACCTACTTGGATGAATGATTTTCTTGTAAATAATGTCCATACTTCTGATGTTTACATTCTTACTTTCTCATCTGCACATATGAGTTTTATGTCACAACTATTAGGAATTCATGAACCTCATACATATAAAAAAGCCTGCAATGATCAGCATTGGGTTAAGGCTATGCAAAATGAGATAAATGCCCTTGAAGCCAATCAAACTTGGGACTTGGTTAATCTACCTGCAGGAAAGAAACCTATTGGATGTAAATGGGTTTACAAAATCAAATGCAAGGTAGATGGATCAGTAGAAAGATATAAAGCCAGACTGGTGGCAAATGGGTTTTCTCAAATTGAAGGTGTTGATTACTATGATTATTTCTCACCAGTTGCTAAATAAGTTACTGTGAGATTATTTCTGGAAATGAAATCTTTGAAGAATTGGTTTTTGCATTAGATTGACATCAATAATGCTTTTCTTCATGGTTGTATCAATGAAGAACTATATATGAGGCCACCACAGGGTTATGATAAAGCATTACCAGGATAGGTTTGCAGATTAAAAAGGTCTCTATATGGACTTAAGCATGCTTCAAGGGAATGGAATGCAGAATTCACTAAGCATTTGATCTTATATGGATTTAAGTAATCAAAACATGATCATTGCTTATTCATTAAGATCACTGCTCAGTACAGTTTGGCCTTATTGATCTATGTTGATGATTTTCTAATTGCAGGAGATTCTGCTGTTGAAATTCAATCATTCAAAAACTATCTGCATGATATTTTCACCATCAAAGGTTTGGGAGATGCCAAGTACTTCTTAGGCATAGAAATTACCAGATCTGAAGCTGGAATCTTCCTAAGTCAAACAAAGTACATCATTGATCTAGTTAGTGATCTTCATTTGATCAACACCAGTGCAGCTGCAGCTCCATTGCCAGTTTCTTGGAAAGTTGAGGAAAACTCTTCACCTTTAATGCATGATCCAAGTCCTTATAGAAGATTAATTGGCAGACTTCTCTATTTATCTTATACACGGCCTGATATCACATTCTCAGTTTATCAGCTGAGTCAATTTGTGCAAAATTCAATTGATCATCACTGAAAGGTTGCCCTCCATATTTCTAGATATTTGAAGGGATGTTCTACTCATGGATTATTCTTTCCCGCAGTACCTTAAAAAAATTTATCTGCTTATGGTGGTGCAGACTTGAATACATGCAAACTCACTAGAAGATCAATTACTGGCTATTGTATCTTCCTAGGCGATTCTTTGATTTCTTGGAAGTTAAAGAAGAAAAACACAATGAGCAAATATTCTGCAGAATCGGAGTATAGGGCCATGTCCATGACAGTCTCGGAACTAAAATGGATTACTTTTATCCTCGCTGATCTGCAACATCAGTTTGTGCTTCCTATTCCTATGAGATGTGATCATATTGTTGTTCTTCACATAACAGAAAATCATGTGTTTCATAAACGGACTAAACATATAGAGATTGACTGCCACTATGTCAGGGATGCATATCTGGATAGCTTTATTGATCTGTTGCATGCTTTCTCTCATGATCAACTAGCTGATGGTTTTACTAAGCTTTTTTCACCTGTTGCTGCTCAGACCTTGCTGTCCAAGATGGGATTTTGTTATTCACATAATCCTTATCTTCAAGGGGGGATGAAAAAAATATGATCATGAAGCAACAACAAGCAGCATCATCAGAGATTAGAAGCATCAGTGATCAGAAAGCAAGGGTTTCAGTTTTATGCGGGAAATTCAGTTAGCTAAGGCGGTGGAAACTATTTTCAAATTTCAGTTTCTTGATAAGCCTTTAGAGTATATTTCTGTTTTGGTAGTTAGTAGTCCACATGTATAGTTGTGTAGTTTGTTAGTTTGTTAGATAGTTAAGAGCATGATCCTTGTATATATAGAAATAAAACACGATGCATTGAGCTAAGTTAATAATCAGAAGTTTTCCCCCTCAATTTTCTTCCAGTTTTGATAAAACTGTTTTCTGGTTTTCTGAAGCTCAACTTGAGCTTGTTCTTGATCAATCCAGATTTCTTTAGGTATGTTTTTCTACCTTTTCCCCATTTTTGTTCACTGTTTCATGGTTTTTGCTGAGCTTGATTTCAACTTTCTTAATGCAAAATATATAGTTTAAGGAATTCAACTCGTTATATTATCTTGCTTTTTGTTGCATTTCACTTCTCAAATTCGTAGATGGTTTCTTTAGCCGGGAACTTTATCGATGCAATGTTTGGTAAATTTGTTAGTCCCTCCATTCTAGAGTATACTTCGCACTCTCCTATTTGAGGCATGCCAGAGTTCTCATATGATTCAAGTTTTCTATTTTTTGGTGGATTAAAGTATAGAGCATTTGATGAATATGAAGGGATTGAAGTGGCTTGGAACCAGGTCAATCTTTATGACTTCCTCCAAAGCCCTGAAGATCTTGAGAGGCTTTACTATGAAATCCATCTTCTTAAAACACTGAAGCACAAGATCTTTATGAAGTTTTACATTTCCTGGTTGGATACTGCCAACCAGAACATCAACCTTGTGAATGTATTGTGCATGTCCGAAACTCTCAGACAGTGAGTTCGTCATTTTCCCATTTGATAATTTTACTCATTCTTAGTTTGCTTTTGAAAGTTGCAATTTATTTTTATTTTTTCTTTGCCTGCCTTTTGGTTCTGAAATATGGCAGATATAGGACGAGGCATCTAATAGTTAACATCAAAGCAGTGAAGCATTGGTGTAGGCAGATCTTGAAAGGGCTTCATTATCTTCATTGCCTTTTACCCATCGTTGATCCACAGAGATATTAAATGTGACAAAATCTTCGTATTTAGAAACCAGGGAAAAAGCTAACATTGTTTGCTTTCTGGATGATGCTATTAACCGGAGATATTGAAATTATTTTGACTATACTAAACTCAAGTTGTCTAAAAATAATATACTAATATTATAATATGTTACTAATTTAATTTTTTATGATATATAATCAATCATAAATTATACTAATATTATATTATGTTGTTGATTTTAATTCTTTACTATATATAATCAATCATAATTTTTAAATATAAATACTTGAGTTATAATTAAAACCATAAATACCTCATTGAAATATATATATATATATATACATATACATATCACTGAAGAAAATTTAAAGAAACACATAATTTGAAATAACAAAATTTTCAAAAAAATTATACATTGATAGAGTAATTCTGATAGAAATATGTATACATATTATTAATTTATACATGACAAAGTCTTGTGTTAGACCGACTAACTATTAAATGAGGACATTTTATAATTAGTGAGACTAATAATGTCATTTGATATTTACTTTTATTTATTGCAATTAGATATATATATATATATATATATATAATTATGATAGCCTTTTAAAATGAATCTCAAAATATAAATAATTAATTTTCAAATAATTTGAAGGAAATAGGCAAAGTCTTAGGAAAGACCGTCTTTTCATGAGCTTATGGAAAGATGTGGTTTAATTAGAATAATAAAAAGTAAAAGGTCTTAGTTGCAATATTAAAAATTTATCATTCATCGTGAATTAGTTATAAATTTTTTAACCCAATTCATGCAATCCAAAAATTTTATATTCATTTCTTCTTATTTGCACCTTAAATTTTGGTCTTTCCATAGCTTATGGAAAGACCGTCTTTCAAAAGACGAACTCAAGAAAATATTAAGGTGCATATTTCAAAATCTGCTATCTACTAGAAATCGAATGGAAGCATGTGCAAGTGTCGTATGTTATTTGTATAGTTGGTTATTTATTTAGAAAATATTATACATGCATTTAAGATGTAAAAAAATTGATTGATGAGTGTGATAGATACTTTTAGAGAGTAAAAATAATACCAAATTGAAACAAGTGCAAGTTGGGTGTGAGCGTGCACGTGTATATGTTTACACTAAGGGCTTACACCTTCCTAGAATAACCACCAGCTTGCTTTTTCATCGTTGCAGCACCTGTAGCAACAACGGCCTTCTTGAATACGGTACAGAGCTGGATAGTTCCATAGATTTTGTGCTTACAAAATCACATAGTGTCACATATTTTGTAGTTGCATTAGGGTACAAAAAAACTATTATCTTACTCCTCTAACTTTCGCTTGCGTTTAGGCTTATTGTAGCCCGGCGCAACGGGGCTTTCAACCTTTATTCCAACATTATTCCTCGTCAATTATATATATCTAAAACTTTGAACTACCCAAATTTTCCAATTTCATAGACATCATCCAGAAACACTTACCCTATTTTCCAAGATAACACAACCTCATATTCTTGAAGTCGAGAACTGAGGTTGAACATCATGCTCAAACAAAAAATATTCAAAAAAGAAATCCAAAACCCTAGTTACATGGAACTTCTCAGAACTGCACTAAAGTTATATTTGACTACGCTCTTAAGGAAACGTGGTGAAAAGTGACTTTTATTTTTATTTTCTTTAGATTAACTGAAACCAAATATCTCTTAGCTTTTATTCAAAGCTTAATTTTTAAAACTAGAATCAAAAGTGTATATTTAAAAATATGATATCTACTAGAAATCAAATGGAAACATGTGCATGTGTTGTGTGCAATTGTAAAGGCTGGAAAACCACTCCTAGAGACTACAAAAGACACTGCAACAGGAAATTGGTTTCTTTTGTCATTTATTTAGAAAATATTAAATATACATGTAAGATGTAAAAAAATTGATTGATAAGAGTGATAAATACTTTTAAAGAGTAAAAATAATACCAAATTTAAAATTAAGTGCAAGTTAGGTGCGAGCGTGCACTTTTATATGTTTATAGTTAGGGCTTGCACCTTCCCAGAATAACCACCAGCTTGCTTTTTCATCGTTTTAGTACATGTAGCATCAAAATCCTTCTTGAAATACGGTACAGAGCTGGATACTTGCATATATTTGGTGCTTACAGAATCGCACACTTGCCCATATTTGGTAGTTGCACTAGGGTTCAAAAAACTATTATCTTACTCCTCTAACTTGGGATTGCATTTAGGCCTATTTTAGCCTGACTTAATAGGGTTTTCAACCTTTCTTCTAACATTATTCCTCTTCATTTATATATATCTTAAACTTCAAACCACTCAAAGGTTCCAATTTCATACACATCATCCAGAAACACTTTCCCAATTTTCCAAGAAAACACCAAATTCAAATTCTTGAAGTCGATTGAGGTTTAAAATCACGCTCAAACAATAATAATAAAATCTTCAAAAAGGAACCTGGAAGCCCAAAATCCTAGTTACATGGAACCGCACTAAAAATTATATTTCACTACACTCTTAAGGAAACTTGGTTAAAAGTTAATTTTGTTTTAATTTTTTTTGAATAACTGAAAGCAAATATCTCTTAGCATTGATGTAAAGCTTACTTTTTTTAAACTGGAATCAAAAGTGCAAATTTAAAAATATGCTATCCACTAGAAATCAAATGGAAACATGTGCAATTTGTTTCTTTTGTTATTTATTTAGAAAATATTATGTGTGCATTAAGATGTAAAAAAAACTAATTGATAACAGTGATAGATACTGTTAGAGAGTAAAAATAATATCAAATTGAAAAACATGTGCAAGTTGGGTGAGAGTGTGCACGTGTATATGTTATATGTAGGGCTTTCACCTTCCCAGAATAACCACCGGCCTGCTTTTTCATCGTTGTAGCGCTTGTAGCATCAAAAGCCTTCTTGAAATAAGTACAGAGTTGGATACTTGCGTAGATTTGGTGCTTATAGAATCTCATGCTTGCACATATTTGGTAGTTGCACCAGGGTTCAAAAAACTACAACCTCAATCCCAGAATAAAGTTTCTAATTTTTTGTCAACTTTTTCACGTCACGTTCGACCATAAATTTCAACTAGTATATAGGTTACAATATCATCATGTTATATATTGTTAGATTCCTTGCAACATGTATTTTCTAAAGATCAAAATTTTATACACTGTTAGTATATGCAAGTATGTAACTAAAGGTATTGGTGGTCAAAAATGGCTTCAAAAAGTTTGACAAAAAAATTGGAACTTTATTCTGGGACGATGGGAGTATATAATATTGATTAGCTAAAAATGTAAAAAATACTTAAGAATTAGGACTCAGCGAACAAACCTCCCAGTTACTTGTCCAAGCTATGACTAAAAATTAGGAACTGAGTAGATGATAAGAGAGAGACAGAACACTTTATATCTCAGCAACCATGTAATGACAGGAAGGCCTAGGAAAGATTGGCAAATACATGCCTTATTTCCTTCAAAACAAATAATAATACCCGCTCCAACAGTACAAACACAATCATTTGCAACTTGTAAGTTGTAAATATCAGGGTGGAAGAAGGAAGACAGCATACATTATTTTTGAAAAAGAACATGAACACACACTCAAACAAGCAAACAAACAAATAAACACAAAATACCAAGAGTGAGACATTTAACTGCCTCGTAAAGATTCAATCCGCCATAAGGGAAAGAAATTGATAGTAACAAAAATAAAAATAGATAACTTGTAAATCAGATGACATAATACTTGCCTGTGGTTTGACTTCTACAATATGCTGGCCACTCTTCACCGCAACAGGCTCGTTAGCTAAAACACTCTCAAGATGATCCAACATCTCTTTTGCCTGAGAATACCCAAAGTCTGAATCTGCATCGCCATATTGCCACACCAAAGAACTTTCTTTCATCTCGATGCAAGAACCATCTGTTGCCTCTGTATAAGATTGCATTACAGGTTCGGCAAGCTGCATCCATCCAAAATCAGAACCCTGACTGTGTACCTCCCACTCTTGATCTTGCGACCACCTGCCAGTTTGCAGAATAGTAGAACAATCCAACAAAGAAAAGGGGTTAAGATTTGCAAAATTAGATTAATCCTTATTCTATATTAGAGAATCCATAATATAAGAATCCACACCTCATGAAATATCCATGTTCAGCAGCAAGTCCTAGGTTCTTGCATGGAGAAAACCACCTACTTAAGTTGGATCTCCCCCTTCCGCTAACTATAAACACTACGTTATTCACACCCCCACAAAGAGTGTTCAAGATTGATATAACTTCTGCACTTGGAGCTTTGTTGATAGAATTTTGAGGCATAACAGTCCCATCATAGTCCAACAATATTGCCCGGCATTGAGCCTTAGTATAAGCTGACACAATATCATTGACAGAAAGTTTCCTAAAGTTAGGATCCAGTGCCACAACTCTAAATCCAAACCCTAAACCAATTCCATAGGACCTCTTCCTAAAATGGTCCGAACAGGACCTCTCCATGTCTTGCAAAAAGCTTCTTGCCCAATACGACACATCGTGGGTACTTACATATCTGTAGTGCTTCTCATGCCGCATTTCTTTATCTGCATCAGATGCTGATATAGCTGCATGCATTGCCTCGCCAGTTGATTCAACATTCCAGGGGTTGACACGTATAGCTCCACTAAGTGAAGGAGAGCATCCAATAAACTCTGAAAGAACCAGCATGCTTCTTTTGGGTCTACTGAACTGTGAGCCTGCTTCTGCACCAGCTATTCCTTGTCGACAAACAATGTATTCATATGGAGTCAAGTTCATACCATCCCTCACTGCAGTGACAACAATGCACTCAGCTATGCTATAATAAGCCATTCTTTCAGGGATAGAAACAGGCCTTTCAATTATAACTACAGGAACGTATCCAGGCTTCCCAAATTGGCTATTGACTCTGTTGGAGCTTTCCTGTATTTCAACCTGGATTTCTGCCAAACCAATACCTTTCCCTCGCGTGGGATTGATAATCTGAACCAGCACTGCTCTTCCTAGCCAGTCTGGATGTAGCTTTAGCATTTCTTCCATGGCCAGGATCTTCAAGTTTATACCTTTAAATATATCCATATCATCAACTCCAAGTAAAACAGTTTTCCCCTCAAATTGTTTTTTCAGCTCCTCATACTTCATTTCCTTATCAGCAACTTTCATTGAGGATTCAACATGGCCCATATGTATTCCAACTGGCATTATTTTAATGCCTACAGTTCTACCATAGTATTCCAATCCTATGTAACCCCTCTTTGATTGATACTCCAGGCCCATCATGCGACTACAACAAGAGAGGAAATGCCGGGCATAATCAAAAGTGTGAAAACCAATAAGGTCACAATTAAGAAGGGCTTTCAGAATTTCCTCTCTGACAGGGAGTGTCCTGTAAATCTCTGATGAAGGAAATGGGCTGTGGAGGAAGAAACCCATCTTCAATTTGACAAAGCGTCTCCTTAAGAAAGTAGGCAACACCATTAGATGGTAATCATGAATCCAGACGAAATCATCGTCAGGATTTAGCACCTCAATAACCTTTTGAGAATATATCTTGTTGGTAGCCACGTAAACTTCCCACGCTGAACGATCAAACCTACCTCCATTATCAGGAGAATATGGCAGCATATAGTGAAAGAGAGGCCAAAGCTGCTTCTTGCAAAACAGATCATAATACTTCTCCACCATATTTGGGGGAAGAAATGTCGGAACACATTTATATCTTTCCAAGAGAATAGCGGCAACATCATCTTGCTCTAACGGGTCGACATCAACAGTCAAAGACCCTACATACACCACTTCCATATCTTCTGGCAAGCCATCTTTGATCCTCAACTGCAGAGAATCCTCATTCCAGCTAAAACTCCATCCCTTATTATCAGGCCTTCTCTTGGCTTTCAAAGGTAACTGATTCGCCACGATTATCATTCTATCACCAGCTAAGGACGACAGATTATCAGATGAAACACTTTGAGCCTGGTCATCATCAAACTCGGTGATACTCCCCGGAACAGTCATAACCCTCGGAAACCTCTTCCGTTCCTTCTCTCTACCCCCTGTTGCCGTGGGAAAATTCCCCGACGCTAAATCTAAAAGATTGGTATATGATCTTGACAACATTTTCCCAAAGATTCAGTACTGTAGCTCCTTCTTGTTACTCAAGAATCTGCAAGCCAAGTGCATCATTCTTCACATTAAAGAATTAAACAGAAAAACTCTACTGCCCCACAAACACACAGATATATTCAAACCAAGAAAATCAAGAAACTGTAGCAGAAAATGACCAATTGACCAATGGAACAGAAATTACAGAACCCTTAAAAACTAACTACGATACGAGTGATCTGAGAAAAACCCCACATGAAGGAAACGGCGAGAAAGGATCAGAAACCAAATTTGCATATAATCTGAATTGACAAAAGCCCTAAGTTAGCATAGCCCAAAATGACAAAGAGGGAAAAGGATTAACCTGAAATGGACTGTGATTGAATATTTGGAGTGTTTATCGTGATAGCTCCGATCTTTGATCTGGGAATTGAGCTCAAGAATGGGGTTTTGATTATTATATTAAAACAAAAAACACACGGAAAAAAATATATCTTTGTTGAAATGAAAGCAAATGGGACGCACTCATTATATTGTACTTATATGATGATCCATATCAGAGTGTGTGCCAGATCAGAGAGAGTATTTGGACAGAAATATTTGAGCGTCGATTTGCTGGTAATTACAATTTCTTTTTGACTAAAAAAATGAAATACTAAGTAATATCCGGTGGCTGCAACAAAACGTGGAAACAAATAAAAGTATCACTCACTAGCTAGTGTCACCGCTGGGGGATAAGCTTATGTCACAGACCAATCCAATTGCTAACTGAGTTGACTTGTGGGGCCCGATTAATTTCGAGATTTTACATTTATTTTGTCGTCTTTTGTCCTTTTACGTCTGTGTTGTCATTTTCGTTTCTTAAATTTTCCTTTTTGGTGGAGAACGACACCTTTAAATTTTATCTTTTCCCCGACTTATATCTAATTATCTTATTTATACAATATAATGAGGATAATTTGCCAAAATTTGAGATTAGATGTGAGAGAGAGACCTTCATGGTTATGTTAATCTTTACGGTCCTCTAATTTATATTTCCTTTTAAAATTTTGAATCAAAATGTATATTTTTAACTATAATTTTTATTGATATATAAAATAAAAATATAATTGATGAAGCTAATTTGTGTGACCGCTTAACCTCCAAATCTCCGTTTGATGGATTGATAACCTGCAAGGAAAATTCCTCGAAGGATCGGGGAAAAAAGTTCCGACACTCAAATTAGTCTCAAGTCTTTTCTTAGTCAAAAGACTCTTGGGTTTTGATGTACTTACCTCAATCTTTATACTTCTGATTCTTTCACTTTGAAATCTTTCTGTTCCTATCATCACGTCGATAATTTCGTATGCATTTGACCTATTTTGTTGGCTTAAGTCATTCGAGAATCGATATGCTTTTGCCCTCTTCTATTGGCTGAAGACATTCAAGATACAATGGGCCTCTAACTCAAGCCCAACTTCAATTATTCAACTTAAGCCCTTGGTGTATCACTTGTGCTAGCTTAAGTGGTTTAAAGTGACGACTTATGTCTTTTAGTGTACCACTTCTACCACAACACTATCATAAGCCCCCTAGAAATATAAATAAAAAGTAATTTATATTTCTTAAATAATTTATATTTTAACCTCTTTGGTCTTGGATGGAATTCCTTGCATGCTTAAATTCCTTTATTTAAAGAAGTATTGGCATTTTCCTTGATGTGAATGTTGAATAGGTGTGCCACGTAGCATAATTGTAGTATACTTGGTCTTTAATCCATTGCAAAGTTGAAGCTTCAGATGACTACAAATCTCGGTGTCATTGTCTTCACCGTGCTTATGCCGATGTTTAAAAATCCACCGAACTCATGTCGATGTTGTAGTATTCACCGTGCTTATGCCGATGTTTGAAAATTCACCGAACTTATGTTGATGTCGTAGTATTCACCGTGCTTATGTCACTGTCGTAGTATTCACCGTGCTTATACCGGAGTTTGAAAATTCACCAAACTTATGTTGACGTTGTAGTATTCACCGTGCTTATGTCGATGTTTGAAAATTCACCAAACTTATGTCGATGTCGTAGTATTCACCATGCTTATGCCGATGTTTGAAAATTCACCGAACTTATGTCGATATTGTAGTATTCACCGTGCTTATGCCGATGTTTGAAAATTCAATGAACTTATGTCAATGTAGTAGTATTCGCCGTGCTTATGCCGATGTTTGAAAATTCATCAAACTTATGTTGATATCGTAGTATTCACCGTGCTTATGCCGATGTTTGAAAATTCACCAAACTTATGTCATTGTCGTAGTATTCATCGTGCTTAAACTGATATTTTAATTTTACCATGCTTAAGTTGATGTTGTATTGTTCACTGTACTCATGATAAATATGTAGTTTAAAGAAGGAAATAAGATGAATAAATTAAACTGAATCATAATTTGCAGAAAAGTCTGGAATTACACTTTATTATAACATGAATTGTACGTCGCAGAGGACCTAAAACTTGAAGGGGGGGGGTGAGTTAATCCCTTGGGCAGCGTACATTTATTCGAACATAAGCAATTCCCAAATGCACCGATTTTGGCATATCTAGCCTTAAGATAATTTGCATAAGCTGACTACTAGTTCAATGATGAAACCTCCTAAGGTTACTTACATTCCACATCTGGGGTACTCTATCTCCATCACGGTCTTGAAGAACATAACTCCCTTCATTATGCGCCTCAATGACCATGTACGGTCCTCCCTAGTTTGGAGCTAGTTTTCCTTCTTTCTTTTAGTTGCTTCTTCAACCTTTGCATGTTTTTCAACGAGCTCTTGTAGTTGATGCACAAGCTTTGGTGTTTTTTCCACAAGCTTATCATATAGCCTCCAATGAACCATACCATTCATAAAGCCCATTATAAAAGTTGCATCTGTTTTGTCTACCACATTCAAACTTTCATCAGTAAATCGTTGGTGGAATTCCGTAGTAGACTCATTTATCTTCAGTCAGAGGTTAAGTAGTTTTAAACTGTTTTTGGTGAATCACTTCTTTTGGTAAAATCTGGCATATAACAACTTTCCAAAATCAAAGTAGGATGAGATGGAGCCTCCTGGAAGTGATTCAAACCAAGCTAAAGTGTTTCCTCTAAGGTAAAACCCCGCCATTTTACATATAAGCTCAATGGGAATGTCTCGAGTGGACATCAAATTTCTAAATGTTGCTAGAAATTCTCCTGGGTCTGTTTCCCCATTATAAGTAGGTAAACTATCTGGTGGTCTGAAGTATGGTGGACATGTATAAGCTGCTATGTAAGGCACAAATGGGGGAAATGCTGCTTGATGATCCCTGCCAATCAGTCGCTCTAGCTCTTGATCTAATGTATTTACGCTATGTTGGTCTGCATTTCATTTTGTCATACCAAAGTATAATGGAGGTTATGGCCTAGCGCCATATGTTTCCCTTGTAGGTTGAGCTAGTGGATATGTTGGCCCAATGTGTGGTAGTGGCATCTGTACAGACGACGTCCCTTGATGCATTCATCCTAGATAAGCCATCATTAAAGGTTGATTTAATACGCCGGGAGTTGTTGCTGGGGATCCTCCCATCATCCCTTCTGGGTGCCAGACGTGCTGCTGGTGGCCTCGAATGGTGGATAGCCGTCGGGTTGCATATGTTGTTGAAAACCTTGTGTGACCTCGGGAAATGGAAACTGGGAGGGTGGATGTTAGGATTGAATCCTTGAGGATACATGGAGTTATTGTAGATCGGTTGAGTGGAAGTCCTAGATACAAGAAACCCCGGGACAATGATTCCCGGGGAGATAATCTCCATGGAAATTGGAGGAGATACACTTGTCCGCACAAGTGCTATGGGTCGAACATGTGCGACAGATGTTGGATATGGTTGTTGGCATCCAGTATAGTTACTCATTACTTCAATTACCGCCCGAGGTACGTGCTGACCACGAGCGGGTTTAACTTCGGAGGTATGAAGGTGTTGCTCCCGACGATTCCTTCTAAAGTTTTCAAAATCTACCCTTCGGGCAGCCATAAAAGCTACTTCGTATGAATCCTTATGAGTGGAAGGTTGAGATGAAGCAGTAACACTGGTTGTTTCTCCATCATGGTTCTCTTGAATCCTAGGTTGTGAAGCCGCTTGACATTGGGAAATAGGCGTTTGCCTTTGGTTCGTCGTTGGGAGGATCTGTGCATGGATAACCGAGGTGGGCACCAAATTTGGGTGTACGTGCGTATCTTCCGTGCTGGTAGTTCCCAAGTGTTCTGACTGTCTGACGTCTTGCGATGTTGGTTCTCTTTCTCTTGGTCCAGAGGGACCAGCTTATGCATGATGTGTGGTTTCAAGTTCTGTCATCCTTGAATTTATTCTTGAAGATCGTCTTACAAGAATCGTTATTTTATTGATCTGCGGTGGTTTGCGTGAGTTACCAACCATCAACGGAAAAAATGAAGTACTTGCAAATGGGTCCCACCAGGCGTGCCAATTGATGAAGCTAATTTGTGCGACCGCTTAAGCACCAAAATTGGTGAAGCTAATTTGTGCGACCGTTTAAGCTCCAGATCTCCGTTTGATGGATTGATAACCTGCAAGGAAAATCCCCCGAATGATCGGGGGGGGGGAACTCTGACACTCAAATTAGTCTCAAGTCTCTTCTTAGTCAAAAGACTCTTGGGTTTTGATGCACTTACCTCAATCTTTATACTTCTGATTTTTCACTTTGAAATCTTTATGTTCCTATCATCACGTCGGTCATTTCGTATGCATTTGACTAGGGAGGCTTATCGAGTGAGTCGATCGCGAGCAGGGGGTTGCTCGACTCGACTCAAAAACTTTTTTATCCTTGCTCGACTCGAACTTGATACTCGCGAGTTCCATTACAACATCTCGAGCTCGTCAAAATTTATTTTTGCTCGATTGCTCGACTTGAACTCAAGGAGCTCGACTCAAGCTCAAAATGCTCGACTCGAATCTGAGCTCGAAAATTTTATAAATTTTTTTTTAAAATAATAATAAACTAATAGCACAATTTATTTTCATAACAT
>JAULKK010000011.1:3837448-3852548 GCA_032355705.1 Rubia peregrina
ACCAAAGGTCACTCAAGAGGCACTACATTATTTGAATGATGGGAAACCTATGAGCTCGTTAAATGAAACAAATGTCGTCCTCATTCCAAAGGTGAAACAGCCAAAGGACATCTCCCAATTCCGGCCTATTAGCTTGTGCAACGTGGTTTACAAAATAATTTCAAAATGCATTGCTAACAGACTAAAAGTGGTTCTAGATAAAGTCATTTCAAATCACCAAAGTGCTTTCGTGAAAAATAGACTGATCTCAGACAATATCATTATTGCCCATGAAGCTCATCACCATATCAAGAGGAGAACCACAGGGCAGAAGGGGAAGATGTTAATTAAACTAGATATGAGCAAAGCCTTTGATAGGATTGAATATAATTTTCTACTGAGGATATTAGAGAGAATGTGGTTTGATCAGGCTTTCATAAGTCTGATTGAAAGGTGCATATCGATAGTGAATTTCTCCTTCATGCTAAATGGGAATTTTTTTTGGAAGAGTTACACCCATTAGAGGACTGAGACAGGGTGATCCACTATCTCCGTACTTATTCATAATTTGCAGCGAGGTTTTTTCACAAATGATCCGGGCAGGTATACGGACTAAGAGGTTACACATTTTGAAAATTGCAAGGAATGCACCAGTGCTATCACATCTCCTATTTGCAGATGATACACTTATTCTTGGAGATGCATCTAACCAGGAGGCAGTGGTGTTAAGAGATATCTTGTAGTTATATGAGGAGGCATCAAGGCAGACTAAAGCTAGCATTCTAGCTACACTCCAAATGACAGAAGCAGTCACCCATGACAAGTACTTGGGACTTCCTATAGTTTTTGGGTAATCAAAGGCAAGTGATTTGGAAGGAATTAAAGATAGAATCCGGGCAAAAATTGATAGTTGGGAACATAAACAATTACCAAAAGGTGGAAAAGAGATCCTAATAAAATCAGTATTACAGGCTATACCCACTTATACCATATCATGTATTCTGGTAGGAGACATATATTGGCTGTATAGTAGGTATTGGTGGGGAAGCACAACTCAGAAGAAAAAGATTCTCTGGGCTACATTGATGAAACCGTGCTTTCCAAAAAATATGGGAGGATTAGGCTTTAAGGAACTGAAGATTTTCAACACTGCACCGTTGGGTACACATGCATGGCGTTTTCTCGTCAATCAAAACTCCACTGTTTCCAAGTTTCTAAAAGCCAAGTACTTCCCATCGAGTACCTTTTTAGATGCAAATCTAGGGTGGGACCCTTCATATTCCTGGAGATCAATCTTGGAAGGACGAAAACTATTGTCAAAAGGTATTCGAAGACGGATTTGATCAGGAGAGAACACAAGTATAAAAGAGGGTCTATAGATCCCAAGAATAGGAAACCAGAGACCTGTATCACTGCAAATGATTTTTCGACAGAGCTAAAAGTCTCACATCTCATGACCAATAATGGCACCACATGGAATGAAGAAGTTATTAGGAATACTTTCAATCAAGAGAAGGCTACTCTCATTCTATCCTTGCCAAGGAACATAAGACCTCAGACTCAGGACCAATGTATATGGCATCCTACAATTGACGGTAAATACACGGTAAAATTTAGCTACAATTTGGAAATTTAACTCGTCAACTCTTGCTGTTACAGGAAACATGGCGTCAAGTAGCTCGGGCCCCTCTCCACACTTGAAGAAGATCTGGAATCTGAAGGCACAACCAAAAGTGAAAAACTTCTTATGAATACTATGCAAGAATCATATGCCGCCGGCAACAAATCTTATTCTAAGACGCATGCCAGCTGAACCTTGTTGTTTAAGTTGCACTATGGATGACATCTCTACTGAACATCTATTTTTCCACTGTCCTGTGGCACATCAAGTATGGTTTGTAGTGGAACTACATGCGAAGATCTTTTAATTTTAGCAACAAAACGTAAGCTTATGGGTCCAAGACTTGATAATGGAGCTGGAGACACATGATATGGCAATTTTTGCAACATTGTTATCACAATTATGGTATCACATAAACAAGCTTCTTCATGGACAAAGTCATGACCTTCAACCTCAACACTGTGTTAACTATGCTACAAATATACTGTCAGACTTAGAGAAAACGTTGAGTGGGGGACGTTAAATAAAGAGACAAAGAGTCAAAGCTCTCAACTACCAGAAGAAGGAAATACCCTCCATTTTGATGCAGCTATATCATCTAACCAAACATGTTTTGGATGGTATATATGCTCTCCTACCGGAACTTGGATATATGGAGAATCGCAACACATTCCAATAGTGCATATAACAAAACATGCATAAGTTATGTCATTAAGGACATGTATGCTTATGGCCTTACAGAAAGGAATTCAAATCAGTCGTATACAAGGCGATGCACAAGTTGTTATACAAGCACTCAAAAGAAAAAAATGAAGATCTATCGGACTTCGGACTCATCATTGATGGCATAGTTAACCTAGTTGTAAACCGTAGATACCTAGAACCATTCTGGGTCAGAAGATAGAAAAACAATGTAGTCCACTCTTTAGCTCAACATGCTAAAAATTCTGTAGAATCTACTTCTAGATGGGAACATATCCCAAACTTTGTACAACAATTCCTCAATTAATGAAAGCCAAGATTTACCTCACAAAAAGGAGTCTACAATTAATGTGGATTGTTTCCCTCTTCTTCCTCTTCTTCCATTTTTTCCTTTCCTTTCATTTTTTCCTCTCCTTTCTAGAGAATTCTACCACTTACACAAATAATGTTGTTCTGAATATATAATGCACGCATGTTGGTCTCTATGTTTTATAGATTTATGCACATTTTTTGGTTTGCTATCTTTTTTAAAAAAAAGAAGTTAAGACCACCTTAGTGGGGAGAGTTAATAGGTACCCCAAACCTGATAATATCCTCAACGAGGTCCAACGTACAAAACGTTCAATACTTTGAACTAGCCATCCTAACTAAGATATTTGTATGTCATCCAAAGGTACTCCCAAATTGAGGTGCTTCAAAGAGGTGCTAACTCCACCCCCTGTATCGAACGAACCCTTGGCCGGACCTCAAGGTGTGGGATATTAGATCTAATTTGCAGGTGAAAGCCCCAGAGATTGACCAAGATGATTTAAGCAAAGCTGATGTGATAACTATGAGTTATGGACAGCTTCATTCTTCATGCTTTAAAATATGATATTAGGGACTCCATCCCTGTCCATTCTGAGTAATCCTTTCTCCATACATGTGAGTTCTTGAAATCCAAAAACTCCTGCTAATCTTGAGGCTCGGCTTCTTTTTGCAAGTAGATCCGCAAGCATATTAGCCTCCCTACAACAAAAAGAGAGAATTGGATTAGAATATTTAATTTGTGCTGCAATATGAAAGGTCATCCATGGTCCATTCTCTGGATCCGATATAGCTTTAATAGCTATGTTGCAATCAGTTTCAAAAGTGACCAGTCTAAGATTGATATTGCTCTACAACATAAGTTCAAGGCCAAGACTGATTGCATTAATTTCCGCAATAAGAGGATTATAAAAAAAACCAAGCTTTAGTTGAAAGGATAAGAGGTTTCCATTATGGTCTCTAATAACAGCAACTAGTCCACTCCTTTGTGAGTTAGAGGTCCATGAGGCATCCGTGTTGATCTTAAACCTCTCGTTTATAGGCTTATCCCATTTGATAATACTAATTGTACTATGTTGGTTCACATAAAATGGAATAAGGCCCTATCAATCCAAATATGATGGTTTCTGTTTGGTTTCTTTAGGGAAAGCAGCCAATGACTGTTTAATGCTATCCATGAATCTGATCCATACCACATTCAATGAAAACACTCCACCTAATTTAATTCTAAATGATGACCAAATTTATCCAAATAAATTAATCCAAATATTGGATGAATTCTTGAAGGAATCTGTTTTAACTAAACTTACCAACTAATCTAATCAGAACTAAAAATTCTAAGTCCTAATTAAAATATAGCCAAAACTCTTCTAAGCCAACATGACCGAGTTTATGGGCTTTATTCATAATAATAAAAATAAACTAAAATGATCATACTATCTCATTAAAAAAACTCAGTGAAAAAAGAGTATAGTGTTAAACTCCTAAAAATACTAAACTAAGAAAAATATAATAGATGCTATTTTTCATATCGTGTCACTATCAATCCCATAATCAAAGTGATTCATACTTGTCTTGTAAACTACACATATTCGACTCTTTTAGTGAATAAAAATCAACACTGTAATTATTATCATCATACTCTAAACTTTACATAATTTATTTTCAATTTTCAATTTAAATGTGAGCCACAAATATTATATATTAAATAATTAAATTTTTATTTAAAAAATACTATGCAATGTGCATTGGAACTCCCATCAGTATTTCTAAAATAAAGATGCACTTGAGATAGCAAACATACTATTAATTTAATCCAACACTTGACAAGTATTTCAAATCTTATAGAAACAATCCTATTAATTACTAGTATTTCATATCTAAAGCCACAGATTTGATGTCTTGTATTCCATTTCTGACACCTTGAAGATTTCCAAGGTCAGTTCATCCGTCTCATAGTTACTGAGAGAAAAGCTTGTTCCATGGCTCTCCTCATAGCCATACCTTCCCTTTCAAATGCCATACCTTCACTGTCAAACTGATCATCGGCAACAATGTTTCTCGAGGGTGGTGCGCTCTCCATTAACTTGTCGTGTATAGTGAACCGGCAGACGGGGCATTGGCCCTGGCTCTTCACCCATGGGACAATGCATTCTTCATGAAACATATGGTTGCAGGGTGTGACTGTGACCACCTCTTTAGGCTCAAAATCCTCTAAGCAAATCGCGCATCTTTTTCCGTCATCATCCTTGTCATTGTCTGTTTCTCTGGGACTGTGTATTGGATTATCTCTGTAGTACAGGCTTGGCCTTCTTTTCAGCCATTTTGGAGTTGGATTGTAGATTTCTTTCTTCAGCTTCTCCAACACTCTTTTCTGTTCGTTCCTAGTCAGTTTGGATTCTTCTTCCGGAGCTTGCACATTCCACTGGCCATATGGAACAGGATCTGCAGCAGGGCGCCGTGCAATTGGGATTCTTGTTGCCCCATTGTCTGAGAACTGATTCTGATTGCTGAGATATGGAGAAACTGGAAAACTGCAAGCATTCTTCATTTAGTTTAATGATGCAATACATTATACTCCACACTTGTTCAATAGATACACGTGTTGTTCCAAATCATTTCATAGTGAAAATATAGGAACCTGTTCATGATTACACCGGGAATCGTTTCCCTCAACAAGCGCCATGCGTAATGTTCTCCCTCTCTTGGATCCTGCTAGGAAAAATGGTTAGTTGCTTATACTGTACTACATCTGTGTCTAAATCAGAGTCGCAATTCAAAAAATTTCAGGACTTTGCCAGGACTAACCAGAGGCCCCCCTCGAGCTGTATAAGGAGGAAACATGGAGACCATCCTATTTGCACCACCATCTTGCCTCAGGTTATGATACGGACCATAATCCGGCCCTCTTCTCCGGTTGTCTTGTGGTGGGAAGCCATTGTTGTTTCTGCTCATTGCGCACCGATTCAACAAAGAAATGGCTGTTTTAGCAAGGTGGATTTGGCAGGTTTCCCCTCCTATTCTTGATCAGAACCAGAATACAGATGAATATGTCTGAACATTATTCTCAGGAAGATGGTAAAGAGTAATTCTTTTTTTGTGCATTGATGCTTTGGGAATTCGTGGCTTGTTGGACACTAAAATTGACAGAAAGCAAAGAATCCAATTCTTTCACTATCTTTTCTTGTCTTAATGGAATCTTGGTTTGTAAAGCTACAATAGGCTAACAAATGGTTTACACTAACCCACACTATAAAGAATTTACAACATGCGTCTCCATCTCATAGTCTCATACTTCCCCTCCCCAAAACCTTTCTTTCACTTTGCAACTCGTGACTGCCGATGCAATTTTCACGACTCATTCAGAAATTAAGTTAGCTAATTCCATTTGTTATAAAACAATTGTCCCGTAATCCATGAAATTTTCAAGAGAGCATACTCAAGTACAAACTGTATATTGGAGTTCATTCTCTGTAGGACTAAAAATGACACAAACTTGCGCAGGGAAGATAGGCTGAAGGATATGAATGTCATAATCCCTTACCAGCACCACAAAGAAGAAATAAATGACAGATTAAGGGTTCTCCAAAAGGAATCTGCTACCAACTCTCTGCTACCATCCTGTTGACCAAACACTGCTAGACTAGGATTGTATTCATATGACTGAACTCTTGTCAATAGTTTCCAACTTGGACTCCCTCATTCCCAGCTTTTCAATCGTTCCAACTTCAAGCAAAAAGTCTTGTCTGCAGAGGTCATTTATTCATCGTTGAAGACAGGTAGAAATTCCAGAATATAGCTCCTGTAGACATGAAAGCCACACGAGCAGGAAGAGGAACCAACCTGCACATTTTGCCACAGAAATTTAACATTAATAAATCTTATCATTCACAATACCAGTACCAGGTAAGTAGAGCAAATGTAACGTACTAGTAGATTCCGCTCATTAAATAAATGATAGCTTCTGCAACATAAAAGGAAGTAACAGAAAATACATAGTGGTCAACTTTGAAGACGCTTATTCAATGATACTAGGAGTGATAGGACTATTAGGACATTCTCTGTTTAGAATTACTAATTAGATATCCATGGTCCCGATAAAAAGTTCCTTCATGAAAATGGAAAGAGATCCCAATTTTCCAATAACTTGAAAGGTATGTTCTTCGGATGAATAAGAAATCTTCAACTACATCAAGCAAAACCTAGGCGACTACCACCACCAAAATTAACATTACTACATGACTCAACTGCATAAACAGGTCTATACATAGTTTGGCAGCACATTGACTACACTAATGGTAAAATAGCTGAAGCAGCATACAGTGTGAAGACACTAGTAAATTGATACGAGCATGGTGATTCTATTAAGTAATAGGCACTAAAGAGTACAGAGCAAATTCACGGGTCTTTATACCAGAATGTAAAACAGAAGCCTTGCAACATGCAAAGATCAAATACCAAACTTTTTCATGTAACTATAAATTTGGTATGCTATCCTTGACAAGCATCATGTACTAAGCTAGATTTATGGACCAATATTTCATACTAAATTGATTACCAGAGCCATAGATAATCTAATAGCTTCATTAAAGAAAACTCAAATTTTACCTAAAAATATATGCAAGCAAAATAAACCAAAAGATTGCCAAAGAAGTACCAGAAGTTCAACACAGATACTGGAATCCAAAACCTAAATCCTGCAAAAAAAAATTCAATTTTTTTTTATTGATATACATATGAAATGCATAGAATGTATATTGGGAGGTTAGAATGATATTCATACCAAAGAGCAGTGTAGGAAGGGCATCTCTTTGGTATTTATTAGGTAGTTCTGAGAGTTTCCCTAGCCATAAATTATTCCAAGCAAAAATAACAGCAATTACAGCTGGACCAAGTACAATTTGGTTCAACGTAACCTGCAAAAGTGCAAAGGTCTCATGATTTCTCAATGTATTTGTTACTCTACATTTCTGGAACTCAAATATTCAAAACAAACCTTAGCTAGCACGTTACCAACTGTTTGATCTGGCATCCTGCAATCCAAGAATTTGTACCAAGCATATGAGCCAGGGCCATAGAGTAGAAAGGCATACGTAGTCATCCTAAGAGAGCGTATCCAATCATGCTCAGAAAGAAGAACCTCCAAAACATCCTGAAACAGAGACTCATCTAAAGTTCATGAATTGAAGTAAAGTTGAAAATGCCACAAAAAGCAATCCCAAATGCACTCTAGAGATTATACATACAAAAGCAAGCAATGATCTTCTTCTCTAGACATCATCAGTGATAGCGACTGCAACAGGATTTTCTATATAGAACAATGCTAGATATAATGAGCCCTAAAGGCAAACTGATGCAGATAGATGAAAGAAACTGTGAGCAACAAAGTCTAAAAAACTTTGCATAGCAAATGAAGTGGTGTACTCTTTTGGCTTAATGAGGTGATCAGAAATCCCTTCAAAAGTATAACCCTGACACATACAATGTCCATTTTCCAGTCATTCGCAATAGAAAGTAAACAAACAAAATTAGCCTCCAAGTTAGGCACATTAATTCAAAGTCTTTTGTACAATTTAAAAAAATTAGAAGGTTTTCCAAAGGTAAGCGTGTTGCTCTCCAGTATACCATAATCAAATCCACAACTTTAACTAAAGCTGATTAATCATACAGCTGATTAATCAAGACATATTATGAATCATACAGCTGTCTCACATTTTATATACCTTTATCTCAACTGATGGAGTCTACCAGGATTGAAAATTGAAAAACTAATTCAAATTCGATCCGGACCTGAGTAAATAGTTTTAAAAAAATAAAAAATTCTCCATCGCTATTAAAGGCCAAACCAATCCCATAAGCCATGTCATCCACAGAATCCCATTACAAGAATAAAGAGATAAACCAACAGCATGTATGCTACTTATTTCCAGTAAAATGGGGGAAATCATTCTATTTCCAGACAATGCATTTGAGCTTCAAAAGAGCTAACAAAATAGAGTATTAGCAGACCTTGGAGTTACGGTCGCCGGAGACAGCGTGTTTTGTCTGGACCCACCGTTGCCTGAACTGGGCAATGGTGTCCCCTGTAAGAGCTAGTGCGGCGGAGGTCACTGCTTGCTTCAACGGGAAACGGAAACCATTTCCGACGATGGAGTCGCCGGAATTAACCAGTTTGGAGCCTCCCCTACCATTCCTTCTCCGTTGTCTACGCCTGTTGAATTCATGAAAATTATGAGGGCCAGTTCCCAAGGGTCCCCAGTTGCCACCCCCAGCCAGTGAACCCATTTTCACAGCCTAAGCTCTCATTTCAAATGGGGGATTTTAAAGTTGTAATGTCTGAGTTAAAATTTGAAGTATCAAAGCAATCCTTTTTCATGAAAGCTTATTCATATTTGACAAAGTTTTGGGAAAGACCTTATTTCCATAATGAAAAGATGGGGTTTAATTGAAATGATAAAAGTTAAAAGTTCTTAGTTGCAATATTAAAATTTTATTGTACAACGTGTAGTAGTTATAAATTTTATAACCCGATTCATGCAACCCGAAAATTTTATTTTGATTTATTCTAATTTACACTTTAAACATTGGTCTTTCTATGGCTTATGGAAATACCGTCTTTCAAAAGACGGACTCATAATATTAAATGTATTATTTTATTATTCATTAATAAAGTTAATATTTTTTAGTTGTTAAAATATCGTGAATATATTAATGTAAAAATTATTGTGTGAAATTTTGCTAAATTAATAGTATATTTCAAAAAAATTATTATACATAATTTAATATGTTAAAATTTTAAAATTATTCATGAATAGTTAAAATTCAAGTGGTAAAGAAAATTAAAAATTAAATAGTCCAATATAATTTACATAAGTGCCAATATAATAATCTGATAGTTGAAAGTGTCAATATAATCCTAGATGATAAGTGAAAGTGCAAAAATACCTTTTTAGGCAACTTTTAGCCTGAATTCTATGAAAATATATTTTACCCTTCTGGGCAATAATTGTAGTATTAATGATGCTAAGGGCAATATTTTCATTCCTTATTTTTCAAATTTTGGTTTTTTCAGAAAATACCCTTCTGGAAAAAACAAAAAAACTGAAAAATAGGAAATGATGATATTTCCCTTACCGTCATTAATACCCCAATTATTGCCACTGGACCGCTGCCGGACCACAATCAAACCGCCGCGGGACCACCATCAGACCAGGTGTGCTTATATCAGCACATTCCTAAAATTTATATGGTTAAATCACCACATTTCTAAAACTTATAGGGTTATATCAGCACATTCGTAAAAAGTGTATGGTTATATCAACACATACTATAAAAATAATGTGTCATATCAGTACAAAATCAACGCCGACCGCATGCAACCACTATTTCAATCTCTTCTTTAGATCGCCGACATTCCAAAGTGTGATTGTGGTGGCGAAGGAGGAGCTTTGGCGAGGTTGACGTAGCGGGCGTTGAAGTGGAGGTGTGGGAACCCTTCAAAAATGACATTTTCATTTGAAATTCCTCTTAATTCACAAGATTAATGCATGATTGAGTTTGCTTATGTGATTTTCTTTTGCTTCTCGTTATATGAATATAGATATGTGGTATATATGGTATAGAATAGAGGTGTTTCGATAAAATTTTGTTTATTTAGTAGTGTTTAGTCCAGATTGATGATTGGATGACCGTTGGTGTTGCGTGTAGTTGTTATTTTGTTGTGCTGTTTGACCTAAGGTTTTTAATGTTGATGGTTTTTATATGAGGCTAGGATATGTCATAATGGTTCTTAATATGAATGAGAGTGTTATGATGTCAAATTTTACGGTGTATATGATGTTGTTATGATATGATAATGGTATATATGATGTTATGAACGCCCGTTACGGCCAGGCGAGTGTACTAGCATACACTTTGCTTTTTGTAATATGTGCTGATGTAGCCTTGCACTTTTAGAAACGTGCTGATATAACCCTATAAGATTTAGGAATGTGTTGATATAACCCTACCTGGTCCAGTAGCGGCGCGACGTTGGTCCGGCGGTGGCATAGTGGTCAGGAGGCAATGGGTAATGGTATAATTGTCCACCCAAATTCAGCTTTTGGTCTGAGGGTATTTTTGTCATTTTAGGGGGTGGGGGTTAATAGCCGGAAAAGCACGATCTACGCTGAAATGTCCACCTGAGAATTATAATGACACTTTTATCAAGTAGTTAGAGTTGTTTTTGTAGTTTCAATTACCCGAGGGTTATATTGACACTATTGCAAGTACTCCCTCCGCCCCATTTCAAGTTTCACCGTTTGACTCTTAACAGTTGATTTGAAAAATATTTGATCTTTAATATCTTTCTTAAGGATAATTTAAAACTTGTGAAAAATTGATATTATGAAAATATATGTTATAATGAATCAAACAATGTATTACACAATAGTATTATATTTATATGCCAATTAAATTTTAGGGACAAAATAGTTAAATTGCAGGTTGAAATGGAATAGAGCGATTGTATAGGGTTATATTGATATATCCCTAATTTATAACTTGTTGTTGATGGCCTCTAACACTTATTGGTTTAATGATAGAAAATATGTACTGATTTTGCAAAAAAATAATAATCAAGAGATAAGCATATTTATTTTCACAATAAAATTTCCATTCGGATAAGTGATCAAAACTCAACTACAAAAGAAAATGTTGTGTGTTTGTGATAATTTTAAAAGTAAGAGACGTTTCATCATATAAAAGTGCTACACAGAAAATGTTGTCTGTTTGTGAAGATTAACTCCAACAAATATCATAGCCGGTCGATCTTCATTATTTTTCAGTAAGGTGTGTGAAAACAAATAATCTCACTGAAATTTGAGCAATCAACTCTCATATTTACATCTGTCCAAAACAAATGTGTACCCCTAATAAACCATTAACATAGACAAGCATAGTTAGAATTTAAAACAATCAAGCTTTTCCTAAAATCATGAAGAAACAAAAGAGCAAAGTTATGGAAAATTTCTTACAAATGATGATCTTTGATTGCAAATAATATTCACTACGGGGATCAAAAAGAAAAAAACAGTCATTTTCACCCTCTCAACCTTCTCGTATTCAATGAAACATAAAATATCATAGAACCCAGTCATAAAAAAAATACAATTCAGAGAAGTAAAACTAATCAACCACCATCGAAGAGCACACGAAGATGAGGGCAATCTATCTTGTGAGGAGAATGCTTTCTACGAATTGATGACGATAATGGTGTTGGACGAAGTGAGAGGATACACTACAAGAAACTGAACCAATTACTCCACCCCTTTTATCTCAGTTTTTTTTATCTTAGCTTAAATAATCGAAAGTTCCTTTACCTCGATTTTATTTTTTCGGAGTAAATTTTTTTTACCCCGGTTAAAAAAATTGAGGTAAATAATATGTTTTTTACCTCAATTTTTTATTAATCGAGGTAAGAGATTAAAAAAATGAAGTAAATAATGTTACCAAATTGCGTGTGAAGTCGCATATATTGTGTCGGAAGCACATCCAAAATTGCATTCTACGACGTTCTCATCGACATGTTGTGACAAAAGACCAAAGTGGTTGAAATGTAAAAGATAGGATAAAGTAGAAACAAATGGACTTTTGTAAATGAAGAAGTGTTATTTAAAAATTTAAGAAGGCTTGTTCTGTTGAGTTTTGATTGAAAATGGTGGATGAAAGGGAAAACCACAACAGTCAATTATATAATGTTTAATTAACTAAGGTACTTAAATTATTAGAAAAGTCATGAACATATCCTTACAAATAGTACATAAATTAGATTAATAATTCCCTCATAGTTTCAACATAAAAAAAATTACAATAAACTCAATCAGCTCAAATTATGATGACCTTGAAGACGTTTGGCCCTCAACTCCTATCACCTCGAAGAAAAAGGTGTCCCCGATGCGTAGGCAGTTTCCGGATAGGAACTCCCCAAAACCCTTTGGGGACGGGGCCTTGATCTTCCCACCCCTTGAGTAGTTCATACGCCACTTTGTCTCGTAGCACCTTAGCACAAAGGGGGTCTTCTTAGTCGACAGGAGTGGTACAATCTCCCATTGGATGTACTAAATCAAAAAAATTGATTAGAAATATATATATATATATATATATATATGTGTGTGTGTGTGTGTGTGTATGTGTGTGTGTGTCTGTGTGTGTGGGTAATTAAAAACAGTTAATATTAATTTAAAATGCCTTACCAAAGTTGAGTTTTTGCCGAAGTTCTGCTGCTTTAAGATGTAGTGGAACCGTGGGCTATCGGCAACCATTGTATGATGTTCAAGGTCGAACAAAAGAGACTCTGTATTGCTCCGCTGTGCGGAGAACTGCTTAAGAACAAAGAAATATTAACTATGGTAAAATGTAAAATTTTATTTGTAAAAACCTATGTAAAATGGTGAAAGACCTGTAAGGAGGGGCGGCTTGTGGATCCTTCGCCTATCATTTATCCTGGATAACAGAAGAAAATGGTAAGGACATAATGGACCTATAAATGCATGGTGTGATGTCGCAGATACATGTTGGTCATAATCAGTGACTTGGTCGACGTGTACCCGCGACGTCGCTAGATTGTTAGCAGCACTGAACAACATACCGATGCAAAAATGAGGTCGCATTTAAAAATGTGAAGTAAACGAATATGCTTGCATGCGACACCGTTAACCTAACACCGATGGTCAAACTGAACTAAGTGCAACGTCTCGTATATATTCCTTGACATATGAATATACGACGTCGCACTCAGTTTGCAAAGATCGGTATTGTGACCGACAAGCTGTTGACGTCACATATATCTGAGATAACTACGAGAAAAACACATAAATCCAGAAAATTGATGCTTTAAGAACAGACAATTACTGAAAATGCCTAAAACCATACCAAAACATAGTACCATGTATACATTTAAGGAAACTTCACATCTAACAAATTTGAGTAATAACTAGAAAATCAAAATTCACAACACATTCACAAACCATAGATCAAATAATGTAAAACAACAATTCTTAAAAAGTAGGTGTTAGAAGTGTTGAAAAACTATACCTTTGAGATGAGAGTTGAGCAGAGATGTGGAAAACTGTTGGAATTTGCGAGAAACTTTTGAACTGTAGCTTGATCTGAATGTGAGGGACCTCCCATTTAAATATGTTTTGGTGTGATATCATTTCGGACCCTTGTGTTGTCAGTCTGGCATAGAGAAACGTTGCACCTATGTTGGTGAGGACGAGATGAAGTCAACCATGGACCGAGGTCGCAGGTCTATATGGGCCTAACAATTTCAGCCCACAAGCTAGTATGTCAACCTTTCGAATTTATTAAAAATTGGTCACAATAAATATTTGACAGTATCAGTATGATTGAAACAAATGACACAAGTCTTGGTCATATTCAGAGTGACCTTGAACTCCTTCTCCCTACTGCTGGTGGAAGGAACCAGACTGGTCCCCTATATCTACCCCCTGCTGCTTTCCACTACAGTTGGAACAATTAGATGGCATGGTCGACATGTCTAAGCGATGTTTCTCACACATCGGTAAAACTGATTGGCAATCGAGTATTGTGTGACGTCTCATTCAAGCATTGTTAGCAGAAATTATGAATGAGCGACGTCGCTCGATGATCGCTCCAAATGATGGAGGATTGAGGGACCAACGCCATCTCATTCAAACCTAATAGAGGCATTCTCAACATCAGAAAACCAGAGTAAACAAAGGTTCAAAAAAACTAAAATATGTCCGGCTGAAAGGTGAAAACATAGAACCAAAATTCCTACAACCTAGAACCCTAATCCATTGGAATTTCAAGATAAAAAAACAAACAACACATTGATACACCATATACATATCAAATTTAAGGAAAATATGAAATGAAAGTAATCTAGGGAATGTAAAAACCATACCTTTGAGAAAATGGATTGAGGGACTGTTGAAATTTGAGGGAAAATTGAATGTTTGAAGTGATGTATGAGGAGGGATCCACACACACACATATATATATTCGTTACAAATCATTGGGAATTTTTCCTCGTCAGGTGCGATGTCGTGTAGATGTCCACCATACTGACACTTGGCCGACGCAAGAGCAACGTCGAATAATCTAAATGTGGGCCTCAACAATTCAGCTTATTACCAAAGCAATGGGCTTTTATTTGACCAAAGCAAATTTAATTGACCCGTGTGAATTCCGCTCGTGCATGTGCGACGTCGTAGATTAATCATTTATGTCAACATGTTATCGACGTAAGAGTGACCTCGATTTACCTGAACGTGGGCCTCACCTTTTCAGCCCATTAGCTTTGCAGTTGGGCTCGCATTTGACCAAAATAAACGTAATTGACCTTCAAAATCGTTAATAGCTAGTTAGGAGCTAAAAATTGAAATTTTATAACTGTCCATGAACTTTATTAACGTCCGGTTCGATCGAATCATATTAAGGAATAGTTATATTTACCAATATTACTTG
>JAULKK010000011.1:3876740-3892560 GCA_032355705.1 Rubia peregrina
TTTTGGTACAATATTGAAAAGTGCATGTACATGTTCTAGAGTAACTTATGGTTGATAACTTGGAAGTTACAAAGTGAAATCGGAAAGGATTATTGATATGTTTTTGTGCACAATTTTTTGATAAATATTCCCTTACAGACATGGAAAATATAATGGGGGTGTACATGGTAGCATCTCGTTTGAGTGGATTTCAAGTTGGAGTTACGAGTAAAGTTTTTATATCTTTTTGCATTTAAATCCCTCCAAGAAAGTTGGAGTCATCGAATTACGAAATTGGTAGAACCAAAATGAAATTCAATAATATACAATTGCAACTTTTTGATTTGGGCATGTATGGGTATATGGAAGGTTATCGAAAGTCAACATTGATTACTTCTACACAATTTTGAAATATTATACTGTGGGCCAAAATTGTGTTACCCCATTATCCATTGCTCTAAAATACACGATTTTTGCTGTACTTGACTAAATATAGAAATATAAAATAAATGAATTTTGGGGTGAAATGTTGTAAAGCACTAGTACATGTTCTTGAGTAACTCATACCATAAACCTATTTTCAAGAGTAACTCATACAATAAATCCATTTTTCAAAAAAATTCTGTGAGAACAGGTATTATTACCGGCGTCATTCCTCAACATACCAGTGCTAGCTATTTTTCCACCAAAATTACTATTCCGGTCATAGGCACCGATATTAGCACGCACCAGTTATATGTCATTCATCCAAAACCGGTGTTGAAAAATATTAAATTCATATATTTTTCTTCAAATACACTAATATCTGGCACTTGTCTTCAAAGTACTGGTGCTAAATTTATTCATAGGCACTGATTTTTTGTGAACCGGTGATAAATTAATTATAGGTGTGCACCGGTATTTTAGTTTTGTAGCACCGATATCACTGGCATATTGGTGCCTATATATGTACCTGTTTTCCAGTAGTGATTGTTGCTTGCGTTGAAACCAAGTCCCACGTTAGAAGGTGAGAAACTAACTAATTGATCACTATGTTTGTGAAAGTCCCACCATATTAGTGTCTTTTGGGGTTGGACCCAATATCAGAACCATACAGGTTTGGATCAAAACGAAAAATATCATATTAATATAGGTTCAGATGGCCTATGCAGTCCCAACATAAACGTCTAAAACAAGATTATATATATGTACAAGAACTTGGTGCCTATCCATAGTGAAACTCACTTTTATTCATTGCCTTAGATAACAAATTGTGTGAGATTCAGAAGCAACAAAAATGGATGAGCAGAAGCAAGATCAAGAGGAACTGGAAGAACCCATGAGCCCAAATAGTCAATACATAAGCAGCTCGGTGATCTCTTTGGCGGTTATAGCAGTACTAGAGACTGAAATCCCAATACAAGCAGATAACTCCTTAATCATTCCAGTGGTTAAGGAGAGTTTCTTGCCCACCAATCCACGGTTTTCTTCGATCATGGTATGCTTCATTCGACTCCAGTTTTATTATTAATTGCTTAACATTATCGATTGATTTGCTTAAAATAAAACTTGTCAGAACCAGATTCTTGAAGTGATCGTTCTTCACTGATGAAACGTGTAACACACTTATGGTGCAGGTCGAAGGTGAAAACGGGGAGAAGTTTTGGAGGAAAACTGAAGTGATTGTGGAAAACCATATTCATTACCCCGTATTCTCAGAAGGATCAGATCTGTACGATGAATGCTTCAGTGACTACTTATCAAACATGGCACTGGCACCATTTTCACAAAATCAACCGCCATGGGAAATCCATATCGTTAAGTACGCCACTAAAGATGCACCTGGGCATGTGGTGTTCAGATTTCACCATGGATTAGGCGACGGATACTCGCTTATGGGAGTTCTTTTTTCTTGTTTGACAAGAGCAGAAGACCCCTCTCTCCCCATAGAGCTTCCTCGAGTTTCATCAGTGACTTCCGGTGGGAGGAGGAATAACATAATTGAAAAGATTGGTCAAGTTTTCTGGGGGATTAGCAATACTGTGTGTGACTTTGTATGGAGCATGCTGAAGAGCACAATTGTTGAAGATGATCTGTCGCCGATAATGTCAGGTGTAGATGGAGTGGAATTCAGACCCATGACTGTGACAACACTCACATTTTCCATGGATCATATCAAGCAGATGAAGGCCAAGCTTAACGCGGTAAACAAATACTACTACTCTCTGTGTTTTGCTGTGTTTGGTACCATAGGTTTATGTGTTTTTTTCCAAGTTAAAATGATGGAGATAATTTAGTGAAGAGAGCAACAAGTTTAATAAGTAATTAAGAATGATTTACTTTTTTCAATGAAAGGAAATGTAACAATTTAGAAAAACATAGGAAAATGATAAATATGCCAAACTTGTGAAAACAGGGAGTACAACTTCTATTTTCTTAAAGGTTAGAGAAAAACATTACTCTTGAAGTTTTAGTTCTTTTTGTTTCGTGTTTGGCAAATACTCCACATGTCTTAGGAAAAATGGTGCATTTACTTTTTCATCCACTTCAATAATTATGTTTGAATGCCAATATCTTTAGTTACGTGCAACAATTCGCATAAAAGTTTGATATTTAGAAAATACTAAGTATATGATGAATCTACAAATATCTCACATGATATTTTTATTGTATAGGAGTATTTATTAATTTATTTTTAGTGTCAGAGTTTACATAATTTGATTTTGAAAAAGTAAACGTGCCTTTTTAATTGCTGGGATGGGGGAGTATTATTTTGAAAATGATAATATATCCTTTTCAACCAATTTTGACCCTTCAATATTCTTATTCACAAGTTTATGAAGAAAAATATTTATTCTTTTAATTTATAAATAAAGTTTCATTTGTGACACTATTTTAGTTCAACAAAGGAAACTTTAATAATGAGAAAATTTTATTTTTTCTTTTTTTTCCAAATTATGTTGATTACTAGAGTGCTTGGGGTGGTTAATTTATTTGTATTCCCACAAGTGGTACATGTAGCTTCAATTTAATCCTCGGTTATTTAACTTTGAAATTTAATCCTCGGTTATTTAACCTTGCTAATAATACTCTTTTTAAAAGCATTCTTATATAGTACTCCCTCCGTCCCAACAGAATTGAGATATTTTTATTTTTCAAAGTCAATGTTATCAAACTTTGACCATAAATATAAAATTAATATACATATAATAAATATATCATGTAATATATTGTTGAATTCATCTTAACATATATTTTCTAAATAACAAATTTTTATACGGAATTGGTATATGTAGCTAGAGTTATTGATGGTAAAACATGATCATTGAAGCCGTGTGCACAGTAAATCGGCCAATTATGCCGGGACGGAGGGAGTATATTATTAATTTTATGAGTCCGTCTCTTGAAAGACGGTATTTCCATAAGTTATGGAAATACCAATGTTTAAACTGTAAATTTGAAGAAATCAAAATAAAATTTTTGGGTTGTATTTATCGGGTCATAAACCTATCACTCCTACATGTTGCATAATAAAATTTTAATGTTGCAACTAAAATCTTTTACCTTTTGATAATTTCAATTCAACCCCGTCTTTCCCATAATCGTACAGGTTTTACCTATGGAAAGACGGTGTTTTCCAAGACTTTGCCTAATTTTATTAGTGTAGTGTGCCCATACTGAATTTAATTTCTAAATCCGCCACTGCTGATGGATGACATAGTAGAGATTCAGTTTCACCGTGAACCATTCTTATCTCACCAAGAACATCGCTCTTTGTGGGATACAAAGACTCCACAACCTCCTCCACAAAAGTCTATCTCCATCTTCTACCGGTGCAAGTTGGGTTGCGGCGATTCCACTAAGGTATGATATGCCTACTTGGCGCTGTAGTTTCCGGTAGAGTCGTGATTGGTTCCTTGTGGACTAGGAATATTAGGCCCCGTACTTCAATAATTTCAATTAGATTAAATAAGAATCGATTTAGTCTTTATTTTTTCGTAAATTTTTCTAATAAGAGTCCTAGTGTTTAGGAAGTTTTAATTCTTCAGGAGTTTGTTTCAGTTTTGCTTTTGTAAAGGCTATATATAGCCTTAGTTTGCTATCGTTAAATTAGAATTAGATCTCTTCCGGCATTCATCTGAATCACCGTAAACAACCGGCCGATTCTTCATTTTTCCTCTACTAAACAAAACCTGTATTTTTAGATGGATCGACCGACGATTTCTAAGGTATAACTTTTACACAATTTGCTGTTTATTTGTTTGAATTAGTAATGGTTTTTTGTTGAATTTGTATGTAATTATGTTTGCTTTGATGTAATTGACAGGGCCCAGTTAATACTAACAATGATGCTAATGCAAACCATGGACTCTATCCGCAACCGCAAACATACATGAACTATTGTGCCGATGCGTATTTGCATTATGGCGCTCCTCCGGGAACTTACATGGGGCTAATTCCACCGTCCACGCTACCTATGGGTTTCGGTTAGTCTATTCGAACCTATAATTTGTTATTTAGTTTCAATTACTTGACCAATGGGTACGGTTTATTTCGACCCGTTGTAAAAAATGGAGGTTGAAACCTGCTCAATGTACTGGTTGAAAATCTCTCTTAGCCCGTAAAAAATAGATATATTTGCCAGTTTCACTCATATAGGTTTACATATCAACGCATATACATTCCAACTCAATCCATATATTGATCTATATAGATAAACTCGCATGTTTGAGCAAATGGCGGAACTGAGGGGGTCGAGCCGGTGAGGCTAGAGAAGGGAGTTTTTGCTTCCCTGAAAGTTCCGCCCCCCTAAAAGTTTTGTTCCGCCCTTGATCTTGTAAAAAATTTGGGAAAGAAAACATTATATTTTTTGTAAGCTCCCTCAAATATGATGGTCCTGATTTTACCGCTGGTTTGATCAACTATACTTGGCTTATATTGTTGTATGTGCTTCTAACCACTTTTTTAAAATCTTCGTAGGCATGCCACATCCGGGTTCTTGGGTGCGAGGACCTGCACCGGGAGAACCGTATATGAGTGCAACACCTCTACCACCATTGACGGCGATAGATATTGAGCTAGTAAGAGATTATTATTCCAGGTATTTTCATCAATTTATTGATTTTTAGTGTTTCTTTTGCTACTTGTTTCAGATCGTTTGTTAGAAGCAATTGGGATTATATGTCTTGCTTTGTTTTACTTACTTCGGCAGATAACTGAGGCGATTCTCACATTAATTTGTATTTCTGTTTCAGTGATTCTAATGTGCATAATGAACGCCGGGTGGTTCCAATGGAAGTATCTAGTGAAGGAGTACTTCTAGAAGGATGGACAACTTGCAAAATTTACAAACCTAAAGTATCGACCTGCGCCTCTCCTGTGAGGCGGTCTAAACTTTAGGTGTAAAAATCAACACAAAACTTCATTTTTTCCTCAAATTTGTTTACATCTGCATAATAATTCATGCATAAACTTTAGTCTAAGATTTGGTGTTTTCTAGTAGCTAGAACTTTTGATTTTCTTTGCAAATTGAAGTACAATTTGCCTTTAATTTGTGTTTAAGCCCCTGAGTCATAGCACAAAGCATCCCAATTCTTAGCCCGTCATCCTCTTGGTTCTTGCACTCATATACTCCAACCATTGCAAATTAATTAAGGGAAGATGGTTATGTTTATGGGTGGGAAAAAACTGAAAATCGAATCGAAAATTAAATTATCCAAATTTGAATTACCTGAACCAAATTTAATACTCCCTCCGTCCCACTTTAAATTACTTATTTAATTTTTGAGAATCAAAGTTAGTAAACTTTGACCCTAAATATGAATTTTTATATAAATAATAAATATATTTTGTGAGATATTATTAGATTTGTCTTAACATCTATTTTCTAAATATCAATTTTTTATGCAACATTATTATAAGTAACTAGAGATATTTACGGTCAAACATACTCATTGAAGACCGTGAAAAAATAAATAAGCAATTTAGAGTGAGACTGTGAGAGTATATGATTTTCGAATATCCGAATTGAATAAACTGAATTCTGAATATGGTTTAAGGATCGGTTTTGGATATTAAAACTCAAACTCAAACCCGAACCGAATACCAAATTATAAATAAATAAATATCTTTAATAATTAAATTTTAAAATAAAAAATTAAATTTATAAATAAATTTAAGTTGGAGGACCAATCTTTATATTAAAAAAATTATCCCAAACTCTAAAATCTAAGTAAGTTTGGGGTAATAAGTATATAATACAAGTTATTCTAAGTAAATAACTGGAGTGCTTGAATGTGAATATGAATGTGAATGTGAATGTGATTGTGATTGTGATTGTGATTGTGATTGTGATTGTGATTGTGATTGTGATTGTGATTGTGAATGTGGAGTGCTTGAATGCTTGAAGAATGTGAAGACTTTAAAGATGAATATTAAAATGAACTATTTTTCTTTAATTTATATAATGCTAAAATTATCACGGTTGAATTTGTATTGTATTTGTTCAATTTTTATTTTTAAAGCTTGATTTTGATGATGTAGAAATTAGATTACATATTTTTATTATTATTTAATTTTAAATTAAATTAATTAAATTTTAGTAATTATTTAAAAAATTATAATCAATTCGGTTTATTCGGATTGAATTCGGTTTCAAACCGAAACCGAATTTAGTTAAGATAATTTGGGTTATTTGAGTTATTCGGGTCGGATTCGATTTTGGACTTTTTCGAACAAAACAAAATAACTTGAATCGAATAAATCAAAAATCGATTAAACCGAACTGACTCACCCCTAGTTATGTTAGGTGACATACGTGCATTTGATTATTTTTTAAAAAGAATTTTTTGTAAGATGATAAACCTTGGTTTGCCTAACCTAAACCTTTTAATTTAGTACTATACCATTTTAATTTAACATTTTAAATTATATGGAAAATTGAATCATTTTAATCTAATTTTTTAGTTTACATTTCCCAAATGAAATTATGATTGGCTATGTTTGAGGGGACATATAAATATTTCTGTATAAGTTAATCCTTTTTTTTAAAAGTACATAGTTTAAAAACAGAAAGAATACTTTGAGCAAAAATAAAAGTGGATTTCCCCCAACTTTTAAAAGAAATCAGGTCATTTGTGTTATCGGTGATCAACTTTTAAAATAAATTGGGATTTTTTTATGTTATTGGTGATCAAATATGATCGGAGAAAGTTGATAAAAAAATGGACGGCAGGAGTATGTTTTTAAATTTAACATTTAATATAATAATCAAAATTGAATCATTATCCATGAGTATAGTGAGTTTATAATCCTATATAATTGACATAAGTGCCAATATAACCCTCATATGTTCGAAAGTACCAATGCGGCCTTAGATAATCAGTGAAAGTGCAACTAACCATTCCTCCAAATTTTGTACAGAATTTTATGAAATAACTAATAATTAAATAAAGAGTTAAATGACTATTATGCTCCCTACTTCTAACCTCATTTACCTTTTCTCCTTCCTTGTCCTACCTGCGTTCTTCTTCTTCACCTTTTCCTACTCTCGGCACCGACCTTTTTCACCTTCTTCACTTTCTCTTCTTCCCTCTTCCACCACACAATCTCCTCGCTACGTCATTCTCGTTCTCTCACCGGTAAAGTGAGATGAACCAGAATCGATTAAGTTGCTAGCCACCGTGAGATACAGCTTCGAGGTGGAAAATAGTGATAGGAGGATGATGAACGGTTCGAGGTAGGTCTTCGAGTGGCGAGTGGTTGTGGGGAGATTGAGCAGTGGCGAGCGGCAGTAAGGCTTCGAGGTTGCAAGAAATGGCGGGAAGATTGAGTGGAGTTGGCAAGAGGCGGTAGGGTTTTGGGGGGTTGTGGTAAGCGGTGGCTGAGGGTAGGGTTTTTGTGGTTGGTGGGGTGTGGCGAATGGTGGCATGTGGTAGGATTTTGGGGGTTGTGGCAGTGAGGTGGGGAGGTGGCACATGGCGTGGTGGCTGGTGACATGAGGGGTTGTGGCGCGATGGTGGCTAGCGGCGGCGCGCTGGTGTTGTGCGGTGGAAGAGCAACAACAATGGGTAAGGGTATTGTTTACCCAAATTTAGCTTTTGGTCTGAGGGAATTTTTGTCATTTCAAGTGTGGCCAACGACCAGAATGTCAAGATATATGCTGGAAGTGCCACCTAAGGTTATGTTGACACTTTCATTAAATAGTTAGGACTATATTTTAATTTCAAACAATTGAGGGTTATATTGACACTTTTTGTAATTATATGAGGTTATGTTGGTATACGTATCAAGGGTGTTTAAGAATCGGTAAAATGGACTGAACTGGAATGGAATATAAAAACTGGAACCAGTTATATAGAATTCAAATCTGGTCTTTGGCCAAGATTTTCTAGGATTCCAGGTACCGGTCTGGTCCGATTCGTTCCAATCCGGACTGGATAGACCGGTAACATACTCTTATGTATATTTTTTTAAATGTATTTATAATTTAAGTTTATATACTAGTTTATATTTATTTCCAACGTGATAGCATTGGAAAAATATATATACTACTTTATTGATAACTTCTAGTTTACTATCTTTTGAAGACAAAAATTTGATTAAATTTTTCTAACACCTTTTTTTTTGTAAAAGAATAAAGTTTACTAAAATTTGGTCCAAAAGAGAAATAATTCCGGTCTAGCCCCGGTCCTAAATAGTCACCAACCAATTTGGGCCTCAGTCTAAGTTTTTTTTTAAAATCCTGTTCCTGTCTTAAATGGTTTTGGTCCATTTTTGGACCAACGAACACATAAAGTTGGTATATTGCCCTTTAAATACACAGAAATTCCCCTCTAGCACCGGTTTTTTGGCACCAATTTTTGAAAATCAGTGCCTCGAATGAAATAACACCAGTTTTTTTAAAAATTAACCCCAGTTTTTTGAAATTTAACACCGATTTTAAAAAAATTATGTTAATTTCAAAAAATCGGTGTCAAAATCAGTGTTATACATTTTAAAAATTCAATCGTCCCACCAAATTTTTAAAAAAAGGCATGGGGGGCGAAATTGCGCATAGTTGCTCTTAGCTCTTTTTTTAAATTTTTTTTAACCTTAGTTTTAAAAAAATTGGTGTTAATTTCAAAAAACCGGTGTTAAAAATTTTCAAAATTCAATCTTCCACCATTTTTTTTAAAATTTCCAAAATTATTTAAATGTTTTTGAAAAATTTCATGGGTTGGGCGCAGCCACTCTAAGATAATTTTTAAAAATAATTTACATTGGTTTTTAAAAACTGGTGTTAAAAAATTTAAATATTTAATCTTCCTTCCAATAATTTCTAAAAAATGGGCAAAAAAAATTTCTCCAAAAAATTTCATAGGTTGGACGCAGCTGCTCTTAACCGCTCTAAGCTATTTTATTTTTTAAAAAAATTAACATCAATTTTAAAAAAAATAGGTGCCAAAACTTGTTTTATTTTTTTATTAATTCATTCTTCCCGGCAAAAATTTCAAAAAATCTTCAAAAATAAAATGGGATGAGCGCTGCTACTCGCCACTGCTCTAAGCAAAATTATTATTTTTTCTTGATTTTCAAAATTGTTCATTTCTTTTGTTGACTTTAACTAATAACTAAGTTGACTCAAATTAATCAACGAACAAACTTTATTTACCTAATATATAAAATAATAATAAAAATGTTTAACATTAACTAATTAACGTTGAACCCTTAATTGATTTAATATATATAAATACAAATAAAAATGTTTGACTTTAACTAATCTACTGTTAAACCTTATTTAACCTTCTACATGTAAACACTAATAACTAAAGTAACTTTAACTAATCAATGGTCGCCCCTTACTTAACTTATTATGTATAAATAACAATATAAAATTTTTACTTTAACTAATCAACAATCAACCTTACTTGACTTTGTATTTATAAACATTAATAATTAAATTACACTACCACAAAGACTCCCTTTTAGCACTGATTTTTTAAGCTAATAAACGTCCATCCCTTAATTGACTTAGTATATGTATAAATACGAATAAAAAGGCCTGACTTTAATTAATAAACATTCAACCATTGCTTGACTTTCTATATGTAAACACTAATAATTAAGTCGACTTCAGCTAAGCAACGATTACTGTTACTTGACTTTCTATATATGAACACTAAATATATAAACCCTTACTTGACTTAAGAAAGAATAATAAAAATCATGTATTTTTTAGCAACGGATAATAGGGTAATACAATTTTGGGCTACATTGTAATTTTTTCATTCTTTAGATACAAAGTCTTGTTTTAGTATTTATTAGTAAGGGTGCATCTTAACAATGATGAAATGTCCTGATACTCCCATTGTCCCATCCATTCTTGCAGAAAGAGAAAATGCATATTTTAATTTGGAAAAGTGAAATGTCTAAAATGCCCTTCTCATTCAACCTTTATTGGCTTGCCTTTTCTGCTATACATTTTCTTCTTCGTACACCCTCAAGACAGCTTTATTCTACCAGACGCGGCAGAGACACTTCTTGGGGTTGGCTTTGCGGGTGGGCGTTAGCTTAATTCTCTTCTAAATAACACTTCCAAAATCATCTTTCTTCCTTTTCTCCATACTTGGACTCTTCCAGAATGCACCCTATTTCATTTTTTGAAACACATAGTATCTTACTCTGATCGCTGTCGTTTCCCCCCTGTTCTCTGCCTAAATACGCCTCTCTCCTCCGCCTCTCCATACCAGATCTGCGACATCTCCGCCTGCTTGTACCAGATCTGTGACATCTCCGCTTGCCTTTACCAGATCTGCGACATCGAGGCAACATTGGTTACGACTAGGGTTACAGATTGTGGGGAAGGAAATGGATGAATAGATTGGGAATTATCGAATTGGGGATTTAGGGTTTGGGGGATTCAGAGTTGCAGAAGAACAAGTAAAAGAAGAAGGATGAGAGCGGTGGGGGTTTGTGGAGGAGTAGGAAAGAGGAGAAGCTGGTTTGGGTGGAAAGAAGGCGCTAGTGGTTTAGAATAGGGTTAGAATTTTAGTGTAAATTTTTTATTTTAAAGGGTAATAGTGTCTTTTTAATTTGTTAAATCTTTCCTAAAATGAGAAATGTGCAGATTTGGCTAGGACAACTCAAAATGAAAAGTATGCAGAAATGGCTGGGACGTAGGGAGTACAGTTTTTAAATTATTACAAGTATGGTAAAAAATTTGTACCATTAGAGCAATTATTTATTTCCCTTCTTTCTAGTTTTAATTAATTACTGAATTATATTTCATTCATTTAACTAAATTCTCATTAATTCTTGTGTTAAAATCAGATCCGACAATGTTAACCAAAGAACTATGCCAACCCTATCTAGAACTTTTGGATGGAGTAGGTGACAAACACTTAGCCTTCTAATGGAACTGCCTTTTAATGCCGCATTTAGTAGAGCTTTCTCTACTAGTGCATGATTCCAATTTGGTTTTAGAGTGGTTTCAATTCCACTCTGAAACCCCTACTATACGTGCTCCATGGGCAAAATACAAAATTAACCCTATTATTTTCTGAAAGTGCCAATCTAACCCTATAAAATGTGAAAGTGCAATTCTAACTCTTAAGTTTTTAAGGAAATGAACCGATATAACATCTTTGCACTATTCCAGCATAGACTTGGTATTTTTCAGCATTGACCAAATCTAAAAAGATTAAAATACCCCTAGTCTTAAAATTAAAAAATTAATGACAAAAATACCCCTAGGGTTATTCTTATTCTTCATCTTGAAAAACACCGCCATTACTACTTCGCCACTTTGCCAACATCATTTCCCACTGGCGACGACTGGAATATGAAGTTTTGTTGGCATTTGGAGTTCCATCACCACCATTGATCCCCCTCCGTCACCACCGTGAACCAACCGCTACCCTCTATCACTTACCTCAATTCTATCACCTCCTAGCTCAACTACCTCAACCACCATCTGTCACCTCTCATTCTTCTCTACACCACAACCACCCCTAAATAGCCCATCTCTAGAAACCCTAGCAGTCTCCAGACCCAGTTTAACCTAGTGGGTCAAAAAACCCAATACCCAATTCCAAATTCCCAACCCAAGCCACCACCAATCCGGAGTCCCAATTTTGAGTTCCACCTTCGCCTCCCTCTCCGAACCGGTAAAAACACCCCTACCCCTCTCGATTCCCAGCGCCACTATGGCAGCGTCACCTCCACCCAAAAAACACCCCAGCTTACCCACCCAGCTACCTCAAAAAACCCACACCTCAGCACCCGCCCCATCAAATTGCCCCCACACCTCTCCGCATTACCTACACCGCTCAAAACCCTACCTCCGCTAACCTAACCAGCCCCGCCGCTCAAACCCTGAAATTAAGCGGATTCAAAATTATTCACCTCCGTAGATGGTTAGACCTTCGGCGACGAGCTGCTGCTGTCCGGGGACGAGAAGGTAGAAGAAGAAGTTATCTACTTCGTCGATGGTGGAGCTTCTTTGACTTTCTCGCGGGTGGAAGAATAAGTAGTAGAGGAAGAGCGGCGGGGTTTTTATATGTCTTTTACTTTCTTTTTTAATCTAGGGTATAATGGTAATTCTTCCCATTCCAGGCAAATTTCAGGTTGCTAGGGTTAGATTAGCACTTTCATGTATAACATTGGGCTGGATTTGCATTTTCAGATTTTTACATGGTTAGATTGACACTTTTGACCAATACATATGATTATTTTAGCACTTAACTCATTTTTTTAAAATTGTTACAAACAGGTTAAAAAATAGTACTTCCTCCATCCAATTTCAAACTGAAATTCAACTATTCAATTAGTCAAAACTTCTTAATTTTGATCATAAAATTGAATTGGTGCAAAAGTAAAAATACTATTATGTGATGCTTGTTAGATTCCTATTAACTTATAGTGATCCTTAATGAAAGATCTAATGATTGAAATATTTTTTCAAGTCACATTGTGAAAATTAAAGTGTGCAGTTTGAAATAGGACAACCATTAGAGTACAATTATTTAGTTCCCTTCCTTTTAGTTTTCTTTTCCAAATTAATTTTCGTTCATTTAAATAAGAGATGGTCTCCTGTGAGGCGGCATAAACTTTATGTATGAGCCTTTATGCAATTCTAACTATATCCTAGCTCCAGGGGCCCATCTTTAATAATTTTACCAGGACTTATCTCTAATTATTTTACAGGGACCTATTGCTAATATTTTTTTCAGGGTTTTCCCCCAAATTTTCCCATCATTTTCTCTCCACATGCAATCTGCAAAAAAATAAAATTCAAACAAATATTTTTAAAACGTTTGAAAATGAAACAAATCAATATGATAATTGAACTGAAAATTATAAACATTAGCAAAAAATAGTAGAACATCAACGAAAAATCATAAAATATCAACTAAAAATTGCACAAAAAATATATAAAATACAATAAAATAGGAAAAAACAAATAAAAATCAACAAAAAATTAAAAGAACAGTGACTATTACTAACAAAATATCAACTAAAAATAATAAAAAATTAAAAACAAATTCAATTATTGATTTTTAAAAACTACAAAAATCAACAAAAAGCTAGAAACATAAATTCCTATCACCTAAACTTCACTCAGAAAATGAAAAACATCAACATAAGAAAAAAAACACTACAAAAAATTAACCTATGTCACCCAAAACTACAAACATCAACTCGTATCACCTAAACCTCACCGAGAAAATGAAAACCATCAACATTAGAGGGAAACAAAAGCAAAAAATATCAACCCATATAACCCAATTTTTTTTACAAAACATCGAATCATATCAACTAAAATTCACCCAAAAATATAAAACATTAACATGAGAAAAATAAATAAAAACATCAATAAAAAAACTAAGGTACCTCAAGAGTATAAATTATTCACTCAAAAAATCATAAAACATTAATTTTTTAATATATAAAACTACAAAAATCAACCTATATCACTCAAATGCTACGAACATCAAATCCTAACACCTGAACCTCATTCGGAAAAAAAAACCTCAACATAAGAAAAAAAAAACTACAAACATCAACTCCTATTACCAAAACCTCGGCTGGAAAATGAAAAATATTAACATGAGAAAATAAAATTAAAAAACTACAAATATCAATCCATATCACCCAATTAAAACTACAAAAAATCAACTCATAACAATTAAATCTCACCTGAATAATAAAAACATCAACATAAAAAGATTTTTTTTACAAACATCAACAAAAAAACTACAATACCTCAAGAATAAATATTCTTCAAAAAAAGGGATGGACGGATCTAAATCCTAGTATCTAACCTCAAAGCCTTGAGCAATAACCACTACCCCAAAGACTCTTATTTAGCATACACTCAGTCAAATAATATTAAATCTCAGCATGTACATTGAGAACATAAATAAATAATATTAAATCTCAGCATGTACATTGAGAACATAAATAAATAATATTAAATCTCAAGATGTACACCAAGAACATAAATTTTTCAGAATAAAGGTCATAGTGAGACTCGAACTCCAGACCTCAAGCATCAGCAACAAGAGTACCAACCACTAGGCCAAACAATCATTGCTAATATAAACTATGTCAAGAAAATATTAAAGCTCAGCAAGTTTTTGAAAAATAATAATTAAAACACAATATTAAATCTCGCATCTCAGACCTCAAAGCTCTGCTCTGCCGTCGACGCCTGTTCGCCGTCCGCCACCGCAATAATCTCGCATGTTCACACGCGCGAGTCTTCTTCTCCATGGGGCGCGTGGATCAGACGCGCCTAAACTCGCCTGCAATTTCTTTCCCCCGTTGGTAACGTCTGCAATTTCTTCTTGCCTAAACGTCGGTGAACTGGAACGCTGATTGCATCACTGGTAACATCGCAACGTCCTCCGTCGATCTCGCCTGAACGTCGCTTGAACTGGAACTTTGATTGCGTCGTTCTGCAGAAAGCGCTGGCGAGTTCACGACCTCTTCCTTTGGCACGGATCTTATCCTCTCCCCCGTCGTTAGAAAATAAATCAACGATGCTCAGTTATCATTGCCAAAAAAAAGAAGTAACCGTAGTCAATTCTTCTTGTATTTTTTGCGCACGTAGATTGGCAGCGAGCAGCGAGCACGTACGTAGGTCGAATTGCAGAGCCTAAGGTTTACAACGTCAAATTGCAGAGAGTTTTCGGTGAGAGGCCCGTGGAGGTGGCGGAAACCAGCAGAAATCAGTGGTAACCGTCGCAGGAGGTAGTTTCCGATCGAGGGAAGGGGAGGAAAGAAAAAAGAAAAATTGATTTTTTTAGATATATATATATATATATATAATATTTTGATAATTGCATAGTAGATTGGTAAATTTATCAACATAGTTTATAAAAAATCCATCCCAAATAAAACTTTTTAAACTTTGAGCTAAAATTAGACTTGTTAAAACAAGACTATGTGTTTGAATAACTTCCCATTAATTCTTGCCTTAAAATCAGATCGAAGAACTATACCCGGCTGTAGAACTCGTGGATGGAGTATCATCTTGCATGAAGCACCAATTTGCATGGCTGCTACGTGTCAGCTGAACGGACACCTCACCCTCATCCCACACAGTTCCCCCGCCGCGTATTCATCATCTACCCAACATGCATTACGCCACGTCTCCAGCATGCAGATCTTCTCACCCCCCTATATAAAACCCTCCTTCTTCCTCTTCGACTCCACACCCAACAATAATTCCTTCTTCTCCTAGTTCAACACTATTAAGGAATAGTAATATATGTGAATATTAATTGTAATGTAATTAGATTAGAATTTATTTTTTAGTTGAATTTAAGTATTTTGTACTAATATATAATGTACCCAAGAACATGAATACAAATGCATC
>JAULKK010000011.1:3908338-3929929 GCA_032355705.1 Rubia peregrina
ATCTTTCGACATCAATATCTCATTCACTCTTGATCCGTTTTGAGTGTTCGAGTAGTCGATTTTATAGTACTCGCAACATAGAATCCAAAAACGTCATCCACCGGACCCAACTCATTTCGGGTCCTACTCAAAACTGAGCCCAAAGTTGACGTATTCAACTTATTTTCCAACATTAGTTTGACATCAAATTTATGTGGGAAAGAAAGATATATAGTTTCTTCGTCATTGCATAAAAATCCATCGATCTGAAAGCAAAGAGAACGGAATAAATTAACAAAAACTCACTTTTGGACGGTTCCAATTTTCAGTTGAAAATGCGAAAATAGAAACTGTATGTACTCCCATTCCAAGGCAAAGACGAGACATACGTTTCAGTGTTTCAAAGCCAGCCCTATGACCTTCATTGGGCGGCAGGCCTCTTTCGATCGCCCATCTCCGGTTACCATCCATGATCACTGCTAGATGTTTAGGCATCGGTTCTGCTTCCAGTATTCCTCTTCCGGCAGTTTCAACGTTCATCAAGCCGGCCGCGGCCACAGCTCGGATCTTGGAGAACTTATAGCATTGATCAGAAAACACACTGTTTGATGCGTATTTGTATGGAATGGAAGAAGCAAGCTCGGGAACCTTAAATGTGGCCGTTGCAGAAATTGAGATCCAAGAAGACATTGTTTTAGCTGCCAACAGAAAGTACTTAGGGCCGGAGAGGTTGTAAATGCAATGGCAACACATGTATATGGATGTATGCATGGATTAACAAATTAGCAAGTCAACTCCGTGCACAAGGGTTGTAACGCACGTAATGATCATCTGTCCATCGCAATTAAAAATCGATTTTTTCTCTGTTTTTTAAAAAATACATTTTTTTATGATTACAATTGACTTACAGCCTTTAATTGGGACAAAGTCTTAACTCTTGTGCGCAGCAAGATCAACGATTAATTTGTAACATTATTAAGTTTAATTAGAAATATAATTTAAAAGAAATTGCGAGGAAGGAAGGATCTGGGTGCAAATAGCACTTTTTTAGGGTCCTGAGTACAAATGATTGGGAATTAATAATTCCGGGTCATAAGAATCTCGTGGGTCAAGAATACGGATCAGAGAAATTACAAGATAAGATTTTTCCTCATTTCTCACATGCACGGGTTTTGATTTTTTTTATTATTTTTAGTAACAGATGTTTTAATGAAACCTAGTGATTTTTTTTAAAATTCCCCCCCCCATTAAAATCATGTGTTCTAAAGTTAAATTTTGATCTTTTTATCGTATATCTTGTGTTTACATGTTAAAATTTTGACACTTTATACATGCTGACACTAGTTAGTGAATAATTTTAAAAAATTTAAATTAAATTTATTTAAACAATTTATTATATATTTATTTATTTATTTAATGTATTGATTTGATGTTTATCAACTCTATTTGATGTGCATTATAGTGTTTTTATTTGTTGTTTAACTATTTTCATTTGGTCAGTATTTTTTTTGTTTAATTATTCTAATTTTTTATTTGATTTAAAACTATTTTATTTCGATAATTATTTTTTCCTTATTTTTATTTCATTTTTTATGTTGGATTTTAAAGTATTTTTAAATGTTTTTCAATGAATTCAGTTGATGATTTTATAAGCATTTTTGTACAATTTTCAGTTAATCTATTTTTTATGTTTAATTTTTATATTTTATTTTTAATTATTTTATTCAATTTGTTTTTAAAAATTTCATAATTTTTAAGAGATGGTCTCTTGTAAGGCTGACTAAACTTTAGGCGGGGGTCTTTATGCTATTCTAGCTATATTATAGTTTCAGGGACATATCTCTAATAATTTTACAGGGACCTATCAATAATAATTTTCAGGGGATTTTTCGTTCCATTTTTTCCATCATATTCCCGCAATCTGCAGTCTGCAAAAATATATATTTTCAAATGAAAATAATTAATATGATCATCGAACAAAATAAAAATAACAAAAAATCAAATAAAAATCAAATAAAAATTGATAATTTTTTTTAAAAAAATGTCGACTACAACTAACAAAAAAATCAATTTAAAATCATATAAACATCAACAAACTTCAATTATAAATTTTAAAAAAACAATAAAAATAAACTATTATCAACCAAAAGCTAAAAACATCAATTCCTATCACCTAAACTTCACCCAGAAAATGAAAAACGCCAACATAAGAAAAAAACACTATAAAAATTAACTTATGTCACCCAAAACAACAAACATCAACTTGTCTCATCTAAACTCACCGAGAAAATGTAAAACGTCAACATGAGAGGGGAAAAAAGCAAAAAAAAAATTATCAACCAATATAACCCCAAAAAACTACAAACATCGACTCTTGTCAACTACAACTCAGCTGGAAAATGAAAAACATCAACATCGGAAAAAAAACTAAAAACATCAACAAAAAAACTACGATATCTCAAGAGTATAGATTATTCACTCAAGCAATCATTAAAACGTCTACAATTGTTTTTAAAAAAAACTACAAATGTCACCCAAAAATATAAAAAAACATCAACATAAGAAAAAATACACTACAAACATTAACTCCTATTACCAAAGCCTCAGCCTGATAATAAAAAACATCAATATAAGATTATTTTTTAAAAAAAAAACCTAAAAATATCAATCTATATCACCCTTAAAATTGTAAAACCTCAACTCATATAAATTAAATCTCACCTGAAAAATAAATAGCAAACATAAGAGAGAGAAAACTGTGAACATAAAAAAAACTAAAGTACCTCAGGAATACAAATTCTTCTTCAAAAAAGAGTAGACATGGTGGTATTTGAACCCAGGTCTATAACCTCAAAGCATAGAGCAATAACCACTACACCAAAGACTTGTATTTAACACACACTCAGTCGTCCGTTCATCGTCACCGTGACCGCCGTTCGCATGTGGTTGCACGCACAACCTTATTCTTCACCGATCCACGCACCTGAGGCAAATACAACACCTTATCGTCGCTTGAAAACTGCACCGCATCGTCGTCATCTGAAGGAAAATCGCAATCGCAAGGCCTCACCATCGTGGTGGAGTTATCGTCGTGGATCCGTCGCAGAGGAGAGTTGCAGAAGCCGTGGATCCATCACAGGGGCAAGTTGTAGACGTCGTGGATCCGTCGCAGAGGCAAGTTGTATAAGTCAAGGATCCATCCGAGAGGCAAGTTGTAGACACCGTGGAAGCATCGCCTTGCCTTGCTGTCTGCATCCCTAGAGGTGACGTTGACTAACCGTAGCGATGTCGCCTTGCTTTGTCGCCAGTGTTCATTTTCGATTCAAATTGCCCCGTCGCGCCGGTGCAGTAACCACTATCGCGGCAAAAAGAAGAATAAGCGCGGCAGCAGCGTCGAGACCTAGAGTTTCAAAACGTCAAATTACAGAACGATGACACAATAATTCCGGTGAGATTTCGGCGAGATACCGACGGACGTGGTGGAAATTGGCAGAAATTTAGCGGAATTCGGTGGTAACCTTCGGTCAGAGGGGTTACCGATCAGAGGAGGAGGAAATGAAAATGAAATTTCTGATATTTTTGTGATATATATAGTATTTTGATTATTGCACATTAGGTCCTATGATTTATTAGTATATTCAAAGAAGAACCCCATCCCAAAATTAAGGTTTATACTAAGTGCATAACAAACCCTGCCTAAAATTTGGACTGCCTAAAACGGAACTATGTGAATTTTTAAATGATTTAATTTGATATTTTATGTTTTATAATTAGTTCTTAATTATTTTGATTTGGTGTTTTATCTTAAATATTTAAAATAAAAATTTAATAAAATTTTAGTGTTCAAAATAATTATTTAAAAATAATAAAAATATTAATTTGAAAATAAATATTTTAAATAATATTTAAAGAGATGGTCTCCTCTAATGTAGCCTAAATTTTAGGCATGAACCTTTAAGCAAATCTACCTACATTCTAGGTCCGGGGACCTATCTCTAATAATTTTACAGGGACATATATCTAATAACTTTACAGGGACCTATTACTAATATTTTTCTAGGGGATTTTTTGTCCAATTTTTTGCCATCATTTTTCCGCCATCTTCACTCTACAAAATCTAAAAAATCTAAATATTAAAAATATTTTTAAAATGCAAAAAAATAAATATAAAAATCAAACTGAAAATTATAGGCTTCAGCAAAAATCAGCAGAACATCAACGAAAAATTAAAAAGACATCCACTAAATAATTGGAGAAAAAATATATAAATAAAACAAATAAAATTGACCAAAAACTTGAAAAAACGACGACTGCAACTAACAAAACATCAACTAAAAATCATTAAAACATCAACAAATATTTAATTATTATTATTTTAATAGAAACTAAAAAAATCAACTATTATCAACAAAAAAACTAAAAATATCAATTCCGATCGCATAAACTTCACCCAGAAAATGAAATACGTCAAGATAAGACAAAAACACTACAAAAAAATCAATCTATGTCACCCAAAATTACAAACTTCAACTCGTATCACATAAAACTCACCGAGAAAAAGAAAAACATCAACAAGAGAGAAAAAAAGTAAAAAATAATATCAACCCATATAACCAAAAAAAACTATAAAAATCGACTCATATCAACTAAAACTCATCCAGAAAATGAAAAATATCAACATATGAAAAAAACAAAAAAAAAACTACGGTACCTCAAGAGTATAATTTATTCACTCAAAAAAACATAAAACGTTAACAATATTTTTGTTAAAAACTACAAATATCAACCCATATCACCAAAAAGCTACAAACATAAACTCCTTATACCTGAACTTCATTCAAAAAATGAAATACATCAACATCAGAAAAATAACACTAGAAACATCAACTCCTATTACCAAAACCTCAGCCGGAAAATGAAAACATCAGTATGAGAAGAAAAAAAACTACAAATATCAGTCCATATCAACCAAAAAAAGGACAAAACATCAACTCATATCAATTAAACTTCACACAAATATTGAAAACATCAACATAAGAGGAAAAAAGCTACAAACATCAGCAAACAGTTACTGTCCCTCAAGAATAAAAATTCTTCAAAAAAAGGACCTAGTGGGATTTGAACCTAGGTCACTAACCTCAAAGCATAGAGAAATAAACACTACAGCAAAGACTCTTATGGAACATACACCAGGAAATTTTGTATGTTAGGAGATTAAGTATGTTAAAGTGATGGTCCAATAGTATTTTAACAGGCGGAAAATAATGTAAAAAAAATGGAAAAAGAAATTAGAAATAAAAACTACCTTTTAACTTCCCATTCATATACACTTGTCATGATACTATTGGACCATCACCTTAACGTACTTAATCTCCTAACATACAAAATTTTCTAGAACATACACTCAGTCAAATAATATTAAACCTTAGCATATACATCAAGAACATAAAATGTTCAAAATAAAGGTCACACGGAGATTCGAACTCAAGACCTCAACCTCAAAAGCAAGAATACTAACCACTAGACCAAACAACCTTTACTGATAGTAAATTCAGTAAAATAAATATTAAACCTTAGCATGTATCTCAAAAACATAAATTCTTCAAAATAAAATATCTAGCAAGAAGTTTCGAACTCTAGATCTCGAGCAACATTCAAAGTCCTAACCACTGAACCAAAGAAGCTTAAGTGCAAATAGATTCGGTCAAGAAACACAAAATCTTAGCTTATCTCTACACAAAAGGACAAAATTAAACCTCACCTCTGGTAACCTATACCTCGTCCGTCATCGTCGACCGCGGTCTCCGTCATCGTCTGCCTCCGTCGACCGCTGTCTTCGCCGTTCTCCGCTGCCATCTCCAACGTTTTCAACTGTCTTCCGCCACGGCGTGATTGCACACGCCACTGCATGATCTTGCATGATGGAAGAGGCATCAACGCTGTTTGCAATCTGTCGCAGTCGAACTCTGATCGATATGTAAATCCTAGATCATCACGACTCTACAATTCAGCCAACGATTACTCCAATCTCACCAGAAACTCCAATATCACTGGCAACTCCGATCTCACCTCATAATTTGTCAATCCGACTCAATCAAATATTCCGCCAACTCTGAAAATCACAAGGGGCGGAGCTCACCAGCGGTTGTTTCTTCTTCAACCATCAACAACGCATTAGGGTGGTTAATTGAGTAGCTATGTCGAAGCTAGGTCACCACCACCGCGGGAGTCACATTGATCACTGGAGAAGAAGAACTAGATCGCCTGAGTCGCATCAATTTCATCGACGGAAGAAGAAGAATCACGGTGGAATGATTAAGCAAGCAGATTCCTGGTGATATTCCGGTTATTTACCAGCGGAAGCGTTGGAGACCAGCATAAATCCGGTAGAAGCCGGTGGTAACCGTCGCTAGAGGCGGTTGCCGATCAGAAGAGAAGGAGAAATAAAATGAAAATTCTAATATATTTTGTGATATATATACTATTTCAACAATTGCACAATAGATCGCTAAATTTATTAGCATATTTGTGGGGGAAAATCTCATCCCAAATGAAATTTCTTATAATTGTACAATTGTCCATGGCCTAAAGTTGATGCTGTCTAAAATAAGACTTTGTGATATTTAAAAAAATTTACTTAAATATTTAAAATAAATATTTACTAAATATAAAATAAATATGTAATATAAATATTTATAATTAAATTTTATAATATTAATATTTAAAATAAATATTTATCAAAATACTAATTTCTATATAAATATTTACTAAAATATTAAATTACTACTAAATATTATTATTTAAAATAAAATTTTAATTAAATATTATTATTTAAAATAAATATTTAATTAAATATTATTATTTAAAATAAATATCATATACATATTTAAAATAAATATTTACTATAATATTTACTAAAATTTTAATAATTAACATTTAATATTTAAAATATATATTTAAAATTAAAAAATTACTAATATATTAATATTTAAAATAATTTTCATAACAATAAAAATTAGAAAAAAGTTTAAATGAGTTGAAAGTAGTTTGGAGATTATTGGAGATGGTATGAAATGATGGTAGATGATAAAAGATGAATGTAGATAATAAGAGATGGTGGTAAATTGTATGAAATGAAAATAGATGGTATGAGATGATTTAGGGGTGGCAATGGGCAGATGGGTCAAATACGGATAGGGTAATTGGTAGTTAAAAATATGGTTATGACTCATTTTGACTCATTTTAAGATGGATCAAAAATCGGTTGGGTCAAAAGAGGTCAAGTTGTAACCCGCTCAACCTGCAGGTTGAAAATCATTCATCTCACAGGGTCAAAAATAGGTAAACTTGCAGGTTTCAACCCATATATAAATCCATATGGGTTATGAATAAACCCATATGGGTAAAACCTGCGGGTTTCAACATATATATTGACTCATATGAGTTTACATATCAATCCACGTAGATAAACCTGCGGGTTTCAACCCATATATTGACCCATATGAGTTTATACACTAACTCATATGGGTAAGCCTACTAGTTTTAATTCATATGGGTAAACTCACGGTCAACTCAAAAATCAAACCCGTTCAACTCACATTTTTCAACTACTCATTTGATTCATTACCTATTTAACCCATTAACCATTTTTCTCACATTCATACAGGTTTAAAATTTAAAAAAACTCACTTGATCTGCAGATTATGAATCTATTTTACCACTCTGGGAGATGAAAGTAAATAATATAATCTATACTTGGCAGAGCCTAGTTGCCGAGTAAAATATGCTTTCTACATTTGCATGTCAAGCTATGGTTTCTCGATGAAGCAATCCAGCGGAATCTGGGCATGTGCGGAATCTTCAACATTAATTTGAGTGTTTCCGCAACCATTGTCCACTAGCTAGAACTTGGGGTGTATGTAATGGTGAGAGAGTGAGAATTATTTGCGGACATATTAATATACTCCCTCCGTCCCAGCATAACCTGCACACTTTCTATTTTCGTCACCATAAGCTGCACACTTTGTTTTTATTAAGTTTTTGGCAAAGAAATCTTAGTTGGTTTGTATTTAATGCCTTTGACTTTATTTTAAAATCACAAGAGGGAACCTTGCTTTCTACTGCCATTACTTTCTACTGCCCTTAGTTTGCCTTTAGTGCCCCTCCTTTCTACTGTGCACCCACGTGAAAGCAAGGCAGAAAGCAGTTTGCAAAATTTTGAGCCCAACTCCCTCTCTCTGCAGCTTATGCTGGGACGGGGGGAGTATTAGATTTCATTTGTCCATTGACCCATGCGATTAGAGGAGTGAAACGTGAAATCTCTCTACCTCAAGTCCCATCATCCCTGGATTGCCGATTGATGAGGAGGTAAATCATGGCGTTTGATGATACCTGGGCCACGACCCTTCGAGACCCGCGAGCTTCGAGCTTAAGGTATTGTCTAAAGTCCAACTTGAGGCCAATAAAGGGACGCGTGATCCAATCCTAATTAAGGATATTGTTGATTCCTACAAGGAAACTATCTTGTGTATACCAATTATACTCGAGTTACTATGCATATCAAATAAGGAAAGGAGTTCGAATCCCATTAGAGATCGGGTTCTCTTCCCCTATAAATACACAGGCCTGGTAAGCCTTTATTCTATTGAATACACTCTCAACACAGAGTTTATACTAACTTAAGCATCAGAGTGTTTACCCCTCGGACACCGGGGGCATTTTCTTGCAGGTCGGACGCGATTCAAGGGATCACGACGAGAGGCTTCTATCGGTGGAAACACATTCATCACATCCATGATGACTAGAACCTCATATCCTAAAATCACTTCGACTAACTAATCAATCTTAGGTAAAAGATAACAATCTTTTGGGTATGGCTTATTTAGATCAGTAAAGTCTATCCACATTCTCCATCTCACGTCTGCCTTCTTTACCATTACTGGATTCGCTAACCATTTGATATGGATTACTTCCCTCAAAATTCCTGCCTAGAGCAACGCTGTCACTTCCTCTTTGATGGTCTTTTGTCTGTCACTTCCTCTTTGATGGCCTTTTGTCTGTCACTAGCAAAACTTCACTGCTTTTGCTTGCCTGGTTTGACCGAGTCAATGATATTTAGGGAGTGGGTAGCAATTGTTGGATCCAATCCTCTCATGTTCTGTATGCTCCATGCAAATGTATCTTTGTAACCTTGTAGGATTTGTACAACTTTCTCTTTCTCGAGACTTGGAAGATGTTTTCCAATTTTGACACTCTTTGAGGTATCTTCCTTATCCAAAATAACCACTTCGGTTCTTCTCCCAAATCTATTGGAGGATCTGACTGCTTGAGCAAGTTGGTATCTTAGATAGTGTTAACAATTTTGTTTGCTTCACATTCTTTCCATCTTTCATTGCAATAACAATACATTGCCTAGCTGTTTGCTGGTTTCCTCCTATCATTGCTACTCCTGCTGTTATGAACTTTATTACAAGTGGTATGAGGACCATATTGCCTTTGTTGTATTCATCCAAGGCCTTCTGATGATAGCATTAAATAGACTTGGTGTCTCCATAACTACAAAATCACACATGATAGTACTGATTCTATCATTTTCACCTATTGTAACGGGCAGTTGTATGTTTCCAAAGAGTGTCTCCGCTCATCCCGTGAATCCTACGAGAGAGGATGTAGACTTTTTTAGTTTGTTTGCTTGAACCCCAACTTATCAAAGCCATCCACCAATAAAATTTTGACCTCACTGCCATCTTCCACAAACACCCTATGCACCATTGCATTTTCAATCTTAGCGATGATAACCATTGGGTCATTATGAGGTGAAGTATTGGGAACTGCATACTCTTTGCTAAATGTGATTGATTTTTCCAAGCGAAGCCTTTTGTCAGCAGGCTCTTGTGGTGATAGATACCTATCTTTGGCTTTCTAGGTGTTATTTGATAGGGACTTCGTTGATCCATGTATTGATAGAATTACCCTTTCTGGAGCCTCACTCGTGATTTCCTCTTCGTAATAACCACTGTTGTCATCTTCTGGCTCTTGACCTTTGTGTTAGGTGGGTCTTGGTTCTTAGCTATAGTTCTTCCCTCTTTATTGGCTTCATTGTATCGATTTCCTCCATCTTCTCTCTTGTACTGGCTTAACCAACCATTCCTCAAATTATCTTCTATTTGCCTTCTCAAATCTCAACAATACCCAATGGCATGACCATGGTTCTTGTTAAAGGGAAAATAATATTCTTTGGATCTCTTTTCTGGAGGTGCTATCATAGGTATAGGTTCACAGAATAACTCTATATTCGCCTACCATTTTTCTTTTTGCAATTTCGTCAGAGGTGTCTCTTCAAACGATGTCACCTACATTCCTGATTCTCTTCTTTTGAAAGGAGCATTTTCCTTCCCTTTCTTTATGAAACTTCTTTGTGTATCCTCTATGATTCTTTTCTCACCATGCTCCCACTTTATCTTGTGGTTATTTGCCTCTTCAGTTCCTACATATTGTTCTTGTGGTTGTTTTTATGGTACTCAAGAAGATGAATCCAATGGTGCCACCCTTGGAGGCTGATTCTTCTCGGATAATTCTCAGAACCCTGCTTCAATCATCCGGATTACCATTCATCCGCTTCTTGACTCTCCCTTCTTCGACCTTCTTCCATCTTCTACCATTCTTGCGAATGGCCTTCTTCAAGCTTCTACCATCCTTGCGAATGGTCTTCTCCTAAGTCTTCCAACATTTTGTAGTCTTCATGGTCTTCAAATCTTCCACAATTACCTCGTCTCATAGAATGCTTATTAAAAGTGAGAAAAGCGATAAAGTCGCTCTCAAAACTAATAATACGAATTCGAGGTAAAATAGAGTCTTCAGAGCATCAAAGTCAACCAAAATGAGTCTAAGAAGGTACCAAAATTACCATATAATATGGCCACATCAACACCAAATACGAATTATGTTGCTAGACTACTCTATATTGCTGAGAAACGGGATTTTCTAGGCATGTTAGGTAGTTTGGATTGTATGCATTCGAAGTGGAAGAATTTTCCTAAACCTTGGTTTGGACAATTTTCTGGTCGTAGTGGATCACCAACAATTATTCTTGAACATGTTGTTGATTATGATCTTTGAATCTAGCATACATATTTTGGTCCACCGAGGACCAACAATGACATCAATGTGTTGGAGTCTTCACATTTATTTTCAAATCTTGCATAAGGCATAGCTCCTGAAGCTCGGTATGTTATTGGAGAAAAACAATACACCTAGGGATAATATTTAGCAGACGGTATATATCCAAAGTGGTCAACTCTTGTGCAAACTATTCGGAAACCTATGACTGCAAAACATAAACATTTTGCAAAGATGCAAGAAGCTTGTTGGAAAGATATGGAACAAGCATTTGGAGTTTTGCAACAACGTTTTCAAATTCTTGCAAGGCCTTGTCGATTTTAGGAAAAACATGTTTTGCATGATATAAGGGCATCATGCATTATAGTACACAACATGATCATGAAGATGAACATAATCTTTCCACTCCAATCACGAGACCATCTACCGCACCCTCGTTTAGTAACCCCACCTTCGAATATTAACATTGAGCTAATCAGGGATGAAAACATTCGATTTCAACAATTTCTTGCACGACATGGAGAAATTATAAAGTTGAATGCTCATTATGCTCTTCGCAACGCATTGATAGATCATTTGTGGGCGGCATCTGGAAACCGTGAAGTGTGATATTTGGAGTAATTGCGTGTTTGTATTTTTTTTTTATGGAAATGTTGTGTTGTTTTTTTTATATTACTTTTATGTTTTCTTGAATTTTTGTATTATTTGTATTTTATTCCTTGAGCTGATCTATGATTAATTATTCTATGTAATTTTTACTTTTTTAATTAATGAAAACTTTATTATTATTAAATTAATTATTTATACTTTATGTTAAAAATTAACTATTCAAGGTAAACATACATATGATAAGTTTGATCTTAATAAAAGATTAGAAACCTTGTAAAATTAATGTTCATAAAGAATTTAAAGGAATGTTCTTTGTAGACAAAGATATAGAGTAACCATTGAACTAAATGTACTGTAGCAACTGAAAAATAGAGGAAACTATTGAAGATGCTCTAAGATCATTTTTAGTTACCGTATAGGCATTTTGAGTCTGAGCTGATCATTTGTGTGGATTTTTATTGGAGCTCTTCAGGTGATCATGTTGGATAACATAAGAACAAATTTCTTAACTTTGATGTTGGGAATTGGATGAGGGCTCAATTTGGTAATTGGTGCAGAAAAACAAGATGGCCCATCAAAGCAAGGCATAGAATAAAGTAAGGTTAATGTTGCAGTGTGGATGTTCAATATATTATAGTTAATTTTGATTGGCTATTATCTAAATTGTGGGTTTTTTAGAAAGTTGCGGAACGAACAATGGAAGGGTATTGAACCTCTTGAAGGGATTTAATTGATGAGGTCTACATTGGAAATTGGGGGGATTAACTTTAAAAAATAATTACATTTCAATTAATTTTAAAAACTGGCGTGGGAATTTATGTGAATGACATGTGACAAAAATGGTCTATTATATGATATTCTTGGGGTACCATGAGTATCGTATTTCGAGAGATGTTTGTGTATTTTTAATCGTAAAGATGTTCATTCTCTTATGTCTGTGATTGTGCATTATTATAATTTGACTCTGATTACTATATAAACATTGAATGCACAAATATTAAAATGCACATTCCACCTATTTATGATACACCTTCACCGGACCTCGGGGATACGGTACTATAGATTTTAGAGTAAAGTGCTAAAATGAACCTGACTTTAAGTTTAAGTGTCAATATAACCCTGCAATTTTAGAAAGTGTCAAAATAACTCTTGACTTTGCTGACTTTTTAGTCAACCATTTTTTGCTAAATTTGGTTAAAAAGACAATTTTGCCCTAGTAAAAAAAGAAAAATTAAGAAAAACACCTTGTTACTCAGTTTCATTCTTTCTTCCTTACCCGTTTTCTTCCACGGGAGACTCAGTTTAAATTTCTTTCTTATTTCTTTGAAACATCGTCGGAGAATTCTAGGGTTTCTTGTGGGGTGGCAGAATGGAGAGATTGGGGGTGGCTAAAGTCAGGGTCTTGATTGGCTGAGCGGTGCTGGGAAAACCATAATTTATGGCGCTAAAGTCAGGGTCTCGATTGGTTGAGCGGTGCTTGGAAAGCCCGGAGCGAAGGCCTCAATTTTCTGGCGCTAGACTGAACGACGCTAGGTAAACTGGTCGGGGTGAGGTGGAGGTGGGGGAAGAGCAGTGGTAGGCGAGGAAGACGGTGGTGTTTATTCAGAGAAGATGGAGAGGGCTAGGGCTACATTGGTGTTCAATCGGAGGTGAGGGAAGAGCGGTCAAGGGCGACGACGAGTACGACGGGGCTATGGTGAGTCGTCGAAAGGGGGGGAGAAGAGACAACAGTGAGTGGTGGGGAGAATCGTCGGAAGGGAGGGAGGAGAGACAGCGGTGAACGGCGGGGTGAGTCGTAGGAAAGGAAGGGGAGAGACAACGGTGAGCTGCAGGGGTGAGTCGTCGGAAGGGAGGGGAGACAGCGGCGAAGGGGAGGGGAGACGGGAGGAGATACAGCGGTGAGCGGCGGGAGTGAGTGGTCGGAAAGGAGGGAGGGGAGACAACGGTGAGCGACGGGTGTGGTGACGGGATGGAGGGAGGAAGACTAGAGGGCGGATTTTTTTATTTTTCTTGTATTTTGTTTTTTAAAGAGGGGTAGAATGGGAAAAGTGTTTCAGTTGATACCGGAAAGCATTTGGTCAATGTCGGAATTTGTGATTTTGGCTATATAGGCACAAATTTTTCTTAAATTAAGGTTAGATTGGAGTACAACAGTAAGTTAGGGTTAAATTAACACTTTCTAATATTGCAGGATTATATTGGCACATTCAGTTTAAAATTAGTGTTATAAATATCTTTTTCCCTAAATTTTATTAAGGTAAATTTATATTAAATGAAACTGAAATACACCGCAGCATTGTTTTTCCCCTCCCCAGCATAATTTCCATTTGGAATTACCACAACTTACAAAAGAAAAGGCCCATTTAGTAGGGCAATTTCAATTCGACCGATTCCACTTTCCCCTTATCCCCTCTCCGAGATCCATAATTAGAGCTGACAGATGGGCGGCGGAGGAGAACCGGCGGCAGCGCCCGCACACCCGGCGGTCCAGCCCATTTCCTTCCTCCTGGGGACCTGGAAAGGCCAAGGAGAGGGAGGTTTCCCCACCATCTCCGCCTTCCAATACGCCGAGGAAGTCTCCTTTTCGCACCACCCGAGCAAGCCCGTCGTCGCCTACTCCCAGAAGACCTGGAATCTGGGCTCCGGCGAGCCTATGCACGGCGAGAGCGGGTTCTGGAGGCCCAAGCCCGACGGCACGATCGAGGTGGTCATCGCGCAGAGCACGGGCCTGGTGGAGGTCCAGAAGGGGGCGTTCGATGCGGAGGGGAGGAGTGTGAAGCTTGAAAGCATGTTGGTCGGGAACGCTTCTAAGGTGAAGGAGATAAAGCGGGAGTTTAAGGTGGTTAATGATGGTAAAGAATTGTTGTATGTGGTGGAAATGGGTACTCAATCTACTGATCTGCAGCCGCATCTGAAAGCTTCTCTTAAGAAGCTCTGAGTTGTTTTACTGTGTTTGAGTTTTGTTCTTAAGGTTTATTTTGGAGTACGAACTTTTATTATCAGCTCTGTTTTTTGCCATTATGTTTGATTTCTTATGCAACGTATTTTGGATGTTTCGGAAGTTGGACAATGTTTATCAACGAACAATCCAATCAAAAATTTCAATTAAATATTATATATCTCTCGTCCACCTATACTACTCTTCATCAAATCAATTTATTTCTTTTTAAATATTTATGAATTAGGCAACCCAACCAAAATTTTTAACTATTTAAATATTATTTTAATGTCAAATATAAATATTATATTTCAAATTATTAAGTATTAATTAAATCTTGTACTATTTAATTATTTTTTTTGAATTTATTAAATTTATTTTGAAATTTTGATTTTATCGTTTTATCTTAATTATTAGATCTGTGTTCCAACATATCCTATCTAACCAAGTATGCAAAGAAAATAGCACACGAGCATACACAACTTGGTTACGCAGTTCAGTGAAATCTACCTACATCTGCGGGATCTGACCCAATTCAGAATAAATCTACTAATCAGAAAGATATAGTACAAAGTATACCATACAACTATACTTATCTTTTCTAATTACAACTTGTGGATTTGCAAGCTCCCTTTGCCACCGATCCGCCTTGATCAGACTCCCTCTGACCTCGAAACTCGTCGAAGCTGGATCTCCTCTTCCTTGGGAATTAAGGTATACGATTTTGAACTATTCAACAGGTAATATATGTTGGAACATATGAAATCTAGCTCTTGCAAGACTCTTTGGAAAGATAGAAATCTGAATACATATTTACTCAATGAAATTCATAAGGAGTTGCAGCCGTGATGCCCATCAATATGTAGTGCATTGAGCAGATAGAAATTCTCCATGATTCTCTCCATAATATTCTTATTCCTTATCTGCTTCTGAAGCATATCTAAATCTCATAAATAAAGTGATTTTCTTTATCTCAAATATCTCATAATATTCCATAATCCAATTCCATAATTATAGGGATTTTCCATAATCCATTATGCTTCAGCACGTCTAAATCAAATATTGCATAAACTCCAAGTTTCCATAAATCCATATTAAGCAATATTTTGATAATCAAATCCTGATTCTTCCCGTATGTTCAAACATGGAACGTTTTTCTTCTTCAACATTTAGTTCACAAATGCCAACACTATAAGCAATGAAGTCCACGTGACTTTACAATCTTCCACTTTGACATTTTGTGGACCAAACTATTTTGGAACAAAGAATCACAAGAAAAACTTCCAAATTTCACAACCATAAGAATACCAGAAATTCCTTATGTTGGAACATATACGAATGACTAAATCTGAATTAATAAAAGCACCGAAAACTAGAAATCCAAAAGGAAATAATTCAGATTAAAAAAATAATATCCAAAATACTCCAAAATACTCTCCCCCTGGCCATGAATATGCCAAAGTCACAAAAACATAAAAAATCAGCAAAAGTTCAGCAAAAATTTCGCTCCCCCTAAATTTAACACATACTATGTTGGAACATATTCCTTTAGAAATCAGATATGTTCAGAAGCAGCAACTTGTGCTTCTAACTGTGCCTTCTCTGCTTCAATCCTGGCATTCTCAACTTCAAGGGCATCAATCTGAATAGTAATGGCTTTCAGCCTTGCATTCATAGCCATCAATGTGGCTTGTTTCTCATCACGGGCAGAAGTAGAAGCAGCAGTCTTAGGTTCCCACTATCTCGTATTTTGGCTTGGCCTTAACTCTCTCACTTCTGACCAAAGCCGAGATGATACAAGGATAAACCAGTGTCTGCTTGGCCTTTGGAGATATTGCCTACCTCACAATGCTCTGTTGGATAAGTAATCCAAGATTGACGGGCTTCTGTGTTCCAGCACAGTACAACAACTTAGCCATTTCTCGGGTCAGGGCTGTGATATTTATAGAGAGCATCCAACAATTGAATGCTACCTAATAGAGTCAAAAAAACCTGGAGGACAAACAGGATGCCTGAGAATACCCTGTTGCAGGCCACTCAGTCTTAAATCCACTAGAAATTTCTACTAAAATATGAGCATCAGTGATCTCCATTTCTTCAGAAAAAATCCCTTCAAACTCTGGAGTTGTTAACCCCAACATCCTATTAATATTTTCAGCAGAAAATTTTACAATCTTGCCTCTAACATAGACTCGGTCACACCAGGGTGAGTCTTGCTCTAGGTTCACAGCCATCAGATTTGAATATACCTCACAAACCAACTGTTTGTTATAATCTAAGAACACAGAGGCAACCTTTTTCATGCCAATCAATTCCTGAAAATCAGAGAAACCACTTGGTTTATATGCTACAAAGTCTACTGGCCTCTCATAAATAATCTACCTTTGGGAAAACACTTCTCCCATTTCCTCGCAATCTGCATCATAGAATATATCCGAGAGAACATCACTTACAGATGGAGGTGGCAGTGAGGGTTTCTTCTTCTTGGAAGAAGGTCCAGCCTTCTTGATTCTCTTGGCTGGCTGGAATGATTCAACTTCTGGCTCCTTCCTTTTTGCCTTCCTGTTCTGGATAAATTCATCTAAAACTTCATCATTAGAGTAGGTCAGGTTAGGTTAATGTGTTGGAACATACTCTTCCTGCTGCTGCTCAGTATCTCTAGTGGCATGTGTTCCAACATAGTCAGACCTAGCAGAAAGTTCAATCCCCTGTGTTGGAACATGATCTTCTATCTCTTTGTCTCAGCAATTTCAATTACAAGGTATTCTCCCTCTCTCTTCTCAGCCTTAGAAACCTCAAAATCATCATAAGCATCATTCATCGGATAGTCTTGGTTTCCCATATTATTGCCAGTAGACCCAAATTTTGGATCATATCAACCTCCATAGGATTTTCTTGCAAATCTTCCTGCTGGTGTGTTAGAACATACCCATCTTCATCTTCTTCACTATCAGACAGGACAATTACAGGGGTCTCTAAAGTCCTGAGATCCTCATTCCTTTGAACAGCCATAGCATCAAAAGGAACAATCTTCATCTGATCAGTGGATCTGATCACCTTCAAACCTTCAATTTCCTCATCACCAATCTCTTCAATTTTTTCATAACTCCTACCAGGGATATAACTGTACACATGAAACATGTCCTTCCCTCTATGCTCTCTCTATATGCACATTCCAACAACTTAACTTCAAAATATTCAATATCAAACAAATCTCCCCTGTCACCCGAGAGCAATTCTTCCCTATTAACCTCCAAAAACTCAACCTTAAGATTTTCTAAATTTCTCATATCAATGGTCATTCAGTTTGCTTGTACCCACTTAGAAATCTCATTTATGGAATCAAACATTCTACCCTTCCAAATAACATGCATGGATTTAGACGTTGTTACCTTTTGATACTTAGATTTCTTCTTGCTAGGTGCGTTCTCCTCTGGCTTGTCGGAGGTGAGTCGGAGCAGCTTCTTGTTTCCTGCCATTGAAGGAAGTTTCAAAAAAACTTCGGTAGGAATTTTAGGTTTGGCAAGGAGTTCTTAGATCACTTAAACTCGGCAAAGATAACTTCCAAAAGTTTGAAAGTTTGGTAGATGAGAAGGGTGTAATGCCAAAAAAGAGGGAATTGGGAGAGATTGGAAGAATTTGAACCAAAAATAACTTCTCCCTTTTTACCTTTCTAACCGTGTTTACCTTTTTCCCTTTCCAAGGAAATTATTACATTTTCTCCTTGTAAACTCATGTCCCTTCTTGAACTCCCAACATACTTCCAAAACACTTCCTCTCTTCCTTTTTTTATTTTGTCTTTCATTTTTTTTGCTTTTTCTAAATTTTTCGAAACAGAAAAACTGAACCAACACAAGTATACAGAGGAATTTCAGAGAAAAATACCTCATACCCGACACACACCAAGATGTTATCTGAGAAATTCAAAGGTTGAAGCGTACAACGGTTTAGTGAATATATATATATATATATATGCATACTACTCACATGTTGGAACATAGGCCACCACAATCTCCTTTCTTTCAACCAAATCTCTAATAAAGTTATGTCTGATGTCAATATGCTTCGTTCTTGAGGGCTGAACTGGATTCTTAGAGATGTCAATTGCACTTTTTTTTGTCACACAAAATCTTTAGAGGCCCTTGCTGAATTCCATAGTCATTCAATTTTTGTTTCATCCATAATAATTGTGCACAACAGCTTCCAGAAGTAAGATACTTGGCTTCAACAGATGATAAGGAGATTAAATTTTACTTCTTACTGTACCAAGAGACCAAATTCGTGCCAATAAAGAAACAACCCTCAGTAGTACTGTTGCGATCATCTGCAATACCAGCCCAATCAGAGTCACTATAACCAATAAGACTTGAGTCTTGATTCTTAAAATACCAAATTCCATAATTAGAGGTCTCACTAACATATCGAATAACTCTCTTTACTACAGTCAAATGAGATTCCTTGGGATCAGCCTGAAATCGTGCACAAACACCTACGCTGAAACATATATCTGGTCTGCTAGCAGTAAGATAAAACAGACTCCCAATCATACTTCTATATAATTTTTGTTCAACTGATACACCTTTCTCATCCTTCACCAATTTTTCTGTAGTTGTCATTGGAGTTCGTATAGATCAGGCATTACTGAGTCCGAACCTCTTCACCATATTCATGACATATTTTCTTTGATTTATAAACAACCCATTCTTTTCTTTCTTAACCTAAAGCCCTAGAAAATATGTGAGTTCTCCAACCATACTCATCTCAAACTTGGCATGCATTAATGACACAAAATCTTGCACCATAGAAGATGAAGTAGAGCCAAATACAATATCATCCACATAAATTTGAGCAATCAAAAACTCTATTGATTTGGAAAGTACAAATAAAGTATGATCTACTCCCCTACATGATAACCTTTCTTAAGTAAAAAGTTAGTCAGTTGTTCACACCATGCTCTTGGCGCATGTTTCAGACCATACAGTGTATTCTTAAGTCTATACACGTGATGTGGATAGTGAGGATCTTCAGATCCTTTAGGTTGGTCCACATACACCTCCTCATTCACCACTCCATTCAAAAAGGACCTTTTCAGATCCATCTGATATAATGTAAAGTTCATAGTACAAGCAATAGCAAGTAAGATGCGAATAAATTCTAACCTAGTAACTGGTGCAAAGGTTTCATCAAAGCCTACTCCTTCAACCTGAGTATATCCTTGAGCCACCATTATAGCGTTATTATGAATAATCTGGCCAACTGCATCCGACTTGTTCTTGAAAATCCACTTTGTACCATTAACATTTAACTCTTTCGGACGAGGAGTGAGATACCATACATCATTGCGTTCAAACTGCTCGAGCTCTTCTTTCATTGCCGCAATCCAATATTCATTAAGTAATGCTTCTTTGTAGTTCTTTGCCTCAATTAGTGAGATGAAACATTGTAGTTGGCTAATTCTCTGTAGTTAACTCTCATAATCGATTAGGTTCTTTTTGAAATAGGTTCAGGTACAACCTGTGTTGGAACATGCGGACTTGGTGTGGGGAAGAATGTTCCAACATACTCTTCGTCATCAGGTTTCGGCTGGTCTACTGTTTGATCATATGTTAGTATGACTGCTCAGGTGAATTATCCTGTGTTGGAACATGTTGTGCATCTGGTTCATCTTCTTTTTTATTCGAACCCTTTTTATCATCATAATCATCCACAACTACATTTATAGACTCCATAAGAGAGTTTGTTTGTAGATTGTAAACACGATAAACACGACTGTTAACATAATACCCCAGAAATATTCCAACATCACTCCGATTATCAAACTTGGCCAAGAGATCTCTATCTCTGAGAATATAACATTTGCTTCCCAATACATGAAAGTGAGATACACTCGGCTTCCTGCCCTTCCAAATTTCATAAGATGTTTTGCAAGTAAAAGGCCAAAAATACACATGATTTATCGTATAACAAGCTGTATTGACAACTTATGCCCACCATTTTTTGTGTATTCTTTTTTTACAAGCATGACTCGTGTCATCTCGTGGAGTGTTCTATTCTTCCTTTCTACAATACCTTTCTGCTGTGGAGTGATTAGAGCAGAAAATTCATGCTGAATACCAAGTTCATCACAGAAACTACTGAATTGAGAATTTTTATATTCTCTACCATAATCACTTCTGATTCTGACAATCTTTCCTACCGGACTTCCTTTCTCTGTCTGCAATTGAATCACCAAACTTCTAAACACATCCACTGCATCAGATTTTTCTTTAAGAAAATCCACCCAAGTGTATCTAGAGAAATCGCCAACACATACAAATATGTACTTCTTACCACTCACACTAGGTGTGTTAGTAATATACTGTACTCAAGAGTGAGGAGACCGTATTTGTTTACCTTGTTGACATGGACCGCATACAATTCCACCTTTGGTCATAAGTGTGGGCATACCTCGTACTGCCATTGAATTTGTAATTTTCACCAAGATTTTGTAGTTGATATGACCAAGTTTCCTATGTCACAGAGTGCCTTCATCTTTCTTTGAATTCAGACATCTAACTTCTTGTTCCAAGAGGTAACAGTTTCCTGATGATCAAACACCAGAGAGTACTTTATCTTTGTCATGCCTTACAATACATTTGTCATTCTGAAACTCAACTGTCATATTATCATCACACAATTGACTGATGCTTAGCAAATTAACCTTTAGATCTTAAACAAGCAATACACTACTGAACACAAGAAATCTTTCAATGTGCATTTCTCTTTTGCCAATAACACGACTCCTCTTCCCATCTCCAAAAGTAACAAAACCACCATCATATGATTTAATTTTTGTCAGAAAATCCTGAGTTCCAGTTATATGACGAGAGCACCCGATATCAAAGTACCACGAGTCTCTAGAATGTGCAATAAGAGAAGTATGAGTAACAAAGCAAATATTAATGTGT
>JAULKK010000011.1:3939442-3955351 GCA_032355705.1 Rubia peregrina
CTTTTATTTATTGCAATGAGATACACATAATTATGATAACATTTTAAAATGAATCTCAACATATAAATAATTATTTTAAAAAATTAAAAGAACTATTAAAATAATCACTTTTATTGTATTCAATTCAATATCTAACGATTTATAAGTAAATTAATTATTTCACTTCATAACTCATATAGTTTTCCTTAGAGACTAAACTTTAAAATTTTAAATAAAATTTATTTTCAATTTAAGTGTAAGACACAAAACGTACATCCTAATATTTTAATTAAGAATATCACGCAACGCGCGATGGTGGTCCGCTATTTTAAAACAAAGGGGATACCACGAATTTAGAAAAGGAAAGGAAAAATAAGACAGGAGAAAAGAAAAAAATAGCACGCGAATAAATAAAATTCAGCGGGAACATAAAAAAGAGCCATCTTTTGCGTAATCTTTTCGTGTAAACGCTAGGTTGATAATTCATATTGATGATTGAGATTGAGATTGCGATTGAGATTGAGAGAGAAAATTTTGTATGTTAGCAAAACTTATATGTTAAGGTGTTGGTCCAATCAGGTTGTGACACGTGTTACACAAATTCTATTTTTAATAAAGTAAGGGGTGTTTTGAAAAAATAATAATAATTTGTAACACGTCTCACAACCTGATTGGCCAACAACCACTATTCTCTAGAATTATAGAGATAATAATTGAAGAAGGAATTCGATTTCCGGCTTCGAAGGGAACCAGCAAGACATTTGACAACGATAATTGCGTCCCATTGATGGTTGCATATTTGGAGCGGTAGGTTTTATCTGGTGATGGCGATTACGTTTTCTCCTGTTTTTCATCATGTAAAAATTCTAAATAACAAGAGAAAGCTAAGGAAACGTCTTTGTTTTCTCAAATTTTCTAAATCTTTATGTTTTGGTGCCTTGTTTGTGTTCCTTGTCCCGAATAGACAACTATTCTGTTTGTGTTCCCATTGATTTGCACATGTTTTTGGGCTGAACTGGACTTAAAAATAAAGTGGGCTGAAATAAAATATTTTTGTTGTTGGCATTCAATTTAAAAATATCTGATATAAATTCAATTTTTAAAAATTATCAATAACTAAATATTAAAATGTTTTTACTATTATATTTGAATTTGGAATTATAACAAATTATATGTTGTTGCTTACACTTTTCATAAATGTATGAAGATAAAAAATAGTATTAAATTTGATTAATCAATTAAGGGTGGACCTTTTTTTAGTTAAAGTTACGACCGTTCATTATTATTTATAATATTAAGTTAAGTACTAAATGACCATTGATTAATTAAAGTCAAATATCTTTTTAGTGTTAATTTGTAGAAATTCAAGTAAGAACTGAATCTAGATTAGTAAAGTTCAAACCATAACTATTCGAATATATGTATAGAGAGTGAAGTCAGGGTTTACTGTTAATTAGTTCAAATCAAACATTTTATTATTCATGTACGGGAAGTCAAGTAAGGGTGAACCAATCATTAGTTAAGGTCAAACATTTTCGTTAGCATATATATAAAAAGTCAAATAAGGGTTGATCGTTCATTAGTTAATGTTAAAACTTTTCATTAGTATTTATATATATATATGGATAGTCAAGTGATGATTGATCGTTGATTAATTAATGTTAAACCTATTTATTAGTGTTTATGTATGGAAAGTCAATTAATGGTTGACCGTTGATTAGTTAAGTTATAACCTTATCATAAGTGTTTCTGTATTGAAAGTCAGGTAAGGGTTTACCATTGATTAGTTAAGTTCTAACCATTTCATTAGTGTTTATGTATTAAAAGTCAATTAAGGGGTTGACCTTTATGTAGTTAAGTTCTAACCTTTTCATTTGTGTTTATGTAGGGAAAGTCAATTAAGGGTTGACCGTTATATAGTTTGGTTCTAACCTTTTCATTAGTGTTTATGTATGGAAAGTCAATTAAGGGTTGATCATTGATTAGTTAAATTCTAACCATTTCATTAGTGTTTATGTATGGAAATGAAGTAAGGGTTGACCGTTGATTAGTTAAGTTCTAACTGTTTCAGTATTGTTTATTTATGAAATGTCATTAAGGGCTGACCGTTCATTAGTTAAATTCTAACCATTTCATTAGTGTTTCTCTATGGAAAGTCAAGTAAGGGTTGACCGTTGATTAGTTAAGTTTTGTTTATGTATGGAATGTCAAGTAAGGGTTGACCGTTTATTATTAAAGTTGCAACCTTTTCGATACTGTGTATATATGTAAAGTCAAGTAAGGATTGACCTTTGAATAGTTAAACTCAAACCATATTATTCATGTTTATATGTGAAAAGTCAAATACGATTGACCTTTTATCGGTTAGGGTCAAGCCATTTTATAAATGTTTATATATGGAAAGTCAATTTGGCCTTAATCGTTGATTAGTTAAAGTCAAACTATTTTATTAGTGCTTATAAATAAAAAGTCAAGGATTAACCGTTCAATAGTCGTTCCCATAACCTTTTCATTAGTATTTATGTATGAAAGGTCAATGATTGATTAAGTTCAAATTTTAATTATTTTATTTCTATATAGAAAGTCAAGTCATAATCTATACATGTATACATATTACTAAAAGAGAAACTTTTAGCCACGTTATCTTTGTGATGTGTCACCCTTGAAATTAGCCACGTGTCAAATGAAATAAATTAAATGTGGTGTTCAAGTCATATATGATCGAATTCGAATATTAATGAATAAAATTTATTTTTCACCAATTTATTTTTATATACTACTTATTTTATATACTACTCAATTATTTTATATAATTATGAATAATTAGTATATAAAATTTTATTCCTTGAAAAATAAAGTTTATTTATTGATATTTGATTTCGATCATGTACTACTCGAACTCTATGTTTAATTTTTTCATTAAAATTATATACACAAATTCATAGTTAAAAGTATAGTTATAAAATCTTTTAAAAATAAAAAGAAATTGAGTAGCATAAAAATTTAAAAATTATATTTTAATTTTGTAAAAAAATAAATAACATTATTAATATATATAATTTAGATCGTGCATCTCAAGGGTGCTATCTAGTAATTCAGAAACTTACAAGTACATGAGAGAGTGACGTGCGACGTCGTAACAAAAACAACTTATGTCGGTAAACCAGATATGCGTGCAATGTCGGTCATTCATGTCTGCCGGGAGTGACGTGCAACGTCGGTCACAAAAACAACCAACGTCGGTAAACCAAACATGCTTGCGACGTCGGTCCTTACAAACTTTTTACCTTGATTTTTTAAAAACCGAGGTAAAAAGTGTACTTCTTACCTCATTTTAAAACCAAGGTAAAATATATTATTTACTTTGGAAAAAAGAACCGACGTAAAAGAACTTTTTACCTCGGTTATTTGCCCTTAACCAAAATAAATGAGGTAAAAGAGGTGAAGTAATAGGTCATTTTTCTTATAGTGAGATATGTGACATTAGTAAAAAGGAATTTGGAAAATCATGTTACTGTTAAGAGATTTGGCAACATATCTAATTACAAGATATTTATATTTTTGTTGTCTAATTAAGCCATTTTATATAAGTGTTGCAAAAAAATTATCGTAATCTTGGATCATTTTATAAAGTGTCGCACATGCGTCACAAAAGAGGCAACACAAAAAAAACACACAGTTATGCCACAAATTTGCAACACATTTATAATAGTGTCGTCTAATTAAGACACTTACTAAAGTGTTGTAAATAATTTTTTGTAATTTTGGGACATTATAGAAAGAGTCGCATATATGACACTAAAAAGGTGGCATAACAAACAAATGACACAATTGTGCCATAAATTTGCAACCAATTTATAATTATGTCATCTAACTATGACATTTTAAAAAAGTGTTGTAAGTAATATGCTGTATTATTGAGACAATGAATCATGTGTCGCATATGTGTCACAAGAAATGTGACATAACAAATAAATGGTGTAAAAATGTTGCAAATAAATAACACATTGTCATAAATGTGACAAATTTATGACATTTACACATTGGTTGAACGTATATATGTTACAAAAGATCAACTTTCTTGTAGTGAACGTATCTTTCACTTATCAGCGACTTCGGTAGTCAATCGCAACACATGTCGGTGAAAATGGCATTTAATGCAAAATCGAACCACCAATTAAAATAACATGTGCGACGTTGCACGCTATTCGGTAACATTATTTACTTCATTTTAACATTTTACTTTGGTTCATATAATAACCGAGGTAAAATAATAATTATTTACCTTGTTTTTTATAACCGAAGTAAATAATATCTTTTACTTTAAAAAAAAACCTATTTGATGTTAACAAAAAAAAACTGAGGTAAAAGGGGCGAAGTAATTGGTCATTTTTCTTGTAGTATTACTGTCCTTGAGTAGAAGCGCATCTAATGCATGGATCTTCTGTACTTCCATCTGTCCGAGAATTTGTTAAATTTTTGGTGTCTGGCCCGCACCTCGCAGGGTTGTTTAATTACCTGCGGGATACAAAAGATCAAAGATAAAGTGATTTGTTTGTTTCTCCCACACTCACTACTAACCACTATAGAGTAGCTAGTGGCAAGTCTGGGATTGTCAACAGAGACTCTAGAATTTGAAGGTTAACTTTACACAACCCAGAATCAGGCGTCAATCTGATTGTGTGTCGAGAATAACTAATGCTTAAGAACAAATAATTGGGGGGGTTGCGTCTAACAAACTACTGAGCATGCAAGAAAATAAATTTAAAACTATAATTAACTAGTTTTGGGAATATTTTTGTCTCATGAACGATAAATGACTTTGATCCTAGATTCTATCACATATTCCATATAAATCTATTCTTATACCTATATCACATAATGGAGAGATGGTTGGAAATTCCCAATGTCTATCACACAAAGGTTCGTATCCCTTCAAGAGCCACCTCACTGCCTCGGTAATTTAGGGAATGTGTTTCAATCGACCTTTTTGATACCGTAATTCATTCTCCGTCATCTCACTCCCGATGCTGATGAGCTCCTGCTTAAAGGAACTAATCCTTGCATAGGTCGCAACAGTTACATATGAGAGTGATGATAGTACATCTCGGACACTCCACTATGGATACCTACCTTAGGCCTAGAGAGGCAAATGAATTGGCATCTCGTGATGAATCTAGGGTTGCCACGACCCTTGTCGATACAACATATAATGCTTATCCATCAAGTTATGCCAGAAGTTCCTCATTATGAATTAGTCTAGAGCCCCTAACATGCACTTACTCACACAACTAGCCAATTAGAATTAGAGTATAACGATCAGGTCAGTACTCTTAAGGTAGCACAAATGCACACATCTCCCCGGTACTCTCGAGCTTACAATAGCCTTAATCTAACACTCCCAAGATAGAATTTTAGCCTATGCATTAATCTATGGATGCATCATAAAACATAACATGACATAAATCTTACAAGAATGTAAACTGCCAATCAAGCACACATAATCATAGGACATAAAAATAGGGTAATCTAAGAATCTGACAAAGTCAAAATCAATTCATGAAGACATATATTATCCAAAGAAATTAACTACTCTAGACACATGAAATCCAAAGCAACCATTGTATTTAATGGCATAAGGCAAAAACTAGAGAAATAAATGAAGAGAGAAGATAGTCTCCTTCTTCCTACCTACTCTGGAATAAAAATAATGACCATTTTTTAAACCATAGGAGACTAAAGGTGACTTATATAGTAGGTAGGGTTGGGATTTAGAAAAATCCAAAAAGCTAGGAAACCATAGCAGCCACATCGACACGGGCCATACAATAGTACACAGCCTGCGCCACACGGTCGGTGCAAAAGCACGCGGGCTGCGGACTGGAGATGTTCCCAACCCTTCCGAGCACGCAGAACGTGCAAATCCATGCGTCCCATAGTCTAGAGAGTGTCTGCCATCTTCTAATTGAGTGAGACCTGCAAGATTGGGCTTCCCATCGTCTGAACTAGAGATTCCTTAATTCTGAGTGTTCATGCCGTGCAGGATATTATGACCCGTGGTTTGGACCTAATCTTCTCAACACGGGCTTGTCATATGTCGTACCAGTTTTCAATTCTTCTGGACTTAGCTCACTTTCTTCGGTGTATCCATCTACTACCACGTGTTTGACTCGTGTCCTTCAATCTTCTACCACCCTTGCTAATGACCTTCTATAATCTATTACCATTCTTGCGAATGGACTTCTATAAACAATCACAAGATCCTACAAGTGATCTATAAGTAAAGCTCACAAAAATGGATCTAGACGCTCGTAGGGACATAAAATCCATTAGACCTAAAGTAGGCTACAAAATGAGGGATTTAAATATGAAAACCATAAACTGTCATCTATACCCTTACAATGTAAGGATACCCAAATCTAGTAATCTACCACACAAAAGATAACAAAAGAGATGTTAAATAACTTAGAAAATACATGCATTTGGCGTCTCATCAGTGCATCTATCAATGGTCTGAGGGATACTAGTACTACGAGTTAGATGTTGTTGAAATCAAGTTGTAATTTTCTTTCCATGTTGGCCTATACTATTTATTCATCAACTATTAGAATTTTGACTATATCCTTTGCTATTAATCAAGACAAGAAACAAGCGAAAATATGGGGGTGCGGCTATTACATAATGCAATACGTGGCAAAGGGCGCTCAACATGTACGGATGGATTATCTAGAAATTGACGAAGTAAGTATTGAATTGATTCTTGTGTCCATTGTTGTAACATAATTTGTCACTCTATTACTCAAGAAAAGTATTTTCCATTTCATTTATTTTTCCAAAGGTCCACAAGCCGTATTCTCAAGAAATTGCCTGACTAGGCATCCAGTGCACACCCGGTCTGCATCTCTTTGAAATTTGAACTTGGTAGTATAACAAACTAGTATGTTTTGATGACATGAATTTTGGGAATAGAATTTGCGTTATTTTTATTTATTTCTATCTATAGATTGTTGCTTCATTCGTGTAGTACGTAAATTTTTGTTAGCTGGTATAATTGTCATATTTTGTATAAAATGGAGCTGTGGTACGAGGCTTTTTTAGGCCAGTTTCTAATGAAGTAACCAATCTTTACCATACCACCTAGTGGCAGTTCCGTACTCAGACTTAGCTTTCCCAATGCATCAATATTTTTTAAAAGACCAACCACTAGTTCCGATCTCGGAAGGGGATAACTGACAACTCGGAAGTTAATTAATTTTCCAAAAGATGATTTAACGCGTCAAAATCCAAATAAGGTCCAGATTTTTACCAAAGAGGCCGAAACTCAATAGCCACGTCCGATATATTTTCCGGCGCCAGAACCTGGCCATTGTTTCGACTCCGGAACTAGCTACAAGATCGTACGGAATCAAATTAAAGACGGTTTCTCCCGTCTTTTTAAAGGCAGAAAATAACCGCCTTCAGAGTTAAAGGCGGGATCAGAAAAATCATCTTCAAAATGACTTTTTCTGATCTAATAGAATCGTATTCAATCCTCTTTTAATACACAACTGCAACCCTATCAGAAGACCTTCTCACATAAATAAGGTGCCCGGGTGCGGACAAAGGGCAAAAGACGCAAGCAAAATATTATGGAATATGAATATTAGTTGGAATATTACTTGTCCTTGTAATTAGATTAGAATTCCTTTTCTAGTCTGATTTAGGTCCTCTGTACTAGTATATAATGTAACCCAGATTCATGAATACAAACACACAACATTATTACCCCGTAAATATTCTTCACAAAATCATAAAATAAACGAGGATGGAATAGCTTTGTTTAGTTATTTGATGATATGTTAATTAATATAAATTTAGGTCAGGTGTCTGTTCTTCTTCTCGTCTTAACTACTGTGGTAGTCGTCAGAATATATAGCATCCCGATCTACTGTCTGCTGACATTTGTGACTGGCCATCACATTATTGAGTTGAAAACCAAACCAAATCAAATTATCATACTCCGTATAATACTATATTCATTTGACGGAACCAACTAACGCTCACTGTCGTCTTTAATTGCCTTAAATTTTGGTTTGGCTTTTGCGTATTCATTAAACATATACTTCTTGTTTCAAAGCCATCATTTCAGTTTGTCAAAAATATTCACCTACTAGTATATAGAAATTTAGTTTCTGGGTGTACGTATTTGACAAACGGTTACTAGATTCTAATTGTTGGTTGTTTCAATTCACTCAGTCAATCATGTGTGATATTACCAGTTTGAGTGTTTGGTATTTTATATAGAGCAAATGACTTCGTTGGCCTCTTAAATATCACGATCGTTCACCTTTGATCCCTTTTTTTTGGAATATTTTTGGTCCCTCAACTTACAAAATAACTTAATTGTGGTAATTCCTTCAGGTCCGGTCAACGCGTAAGTTTTAGGAGTAAAATAGTCATTTTTCTTTTATATTTCTTTCTTTTTTCCCATTCCCCTAAACACTGGCCCGAATTGCCCATTTTCTTTGACACGTTTTGTGCAATCAGAACTAGGGTTTTCTTTGACCCATTTTTTCATTCCTAGGTTTATCGCCCCTGTTGTACAGCTTGCTTCCACCTGTTCATTGGCCGCTGCCTATTCCCGGTCACCGCCAGTTCCTGGTCTAGAGCTCATTCCAACGTCGCCATTCTACAACTCCAATTCCATGTCTAAAGCTCATCCCAACGTCACCCAAGTCTGATGGAGACCTAAATAAGGTGGCGGGGTGGAGGGTTTAAAGTGGTGGGGAGGGGGTTTAAAATGGCGGGGTGGTCAGGTGGACGGGTGGTGGGTTTCAGGTGGAGGGTTTCAGGTGGTGGAGGGCTTCAAGTGGCGGAGGGCAGTGGTTTCAGGTTGAGGGCGGCGTTTTGTGGTTGGTGTGGTGGAGTGGGGGAAGGGGAAGGTGAAGGGGAAGGGGAAGGGGGAGGGGGAGGGGGAGGGGGAGTTTATGATATATATATATCTAGCTTGCAAAACCTGAACTTAGAGTGTAACTTGTTGCAATCAGTCTCAGTCTGCTCCACAAAATGGAGAGAACCTACCTTGATCCGCCGACAAACATTAAGGCCTAAAGAAGATAAATAAAAGTGTCATCTCCCATTGCATCATCCACTACGTCACGATCCAGTAGAGGATGAACACACGATGCAAACTACGATAACACAATAAATAACTTATAAAAAGAGAAGCAGAACGTTGGAGAAGGTAAGTAACTTTCGAAATATCCCATTCAATAAAGATTCTTAAGACTAACTTGGACGTCAAAACTTCTCCCCGGGGACCTCCCCGGAGATTCTCTTGCAAGCACCCGAGCAAGTGGAGCTCATCCGACCGGCCTCGAGATTTCTTCTCATCCGAAAGGAGTCCCCACATTACATGGTGTACGAGCCGCGTGGGTATCAGGTGTATCATTTCCACAAAAGGCGCTGATATTGAGTTCAATATTTTGACCTGTTTGGTCATTGTTTCGTTTCTAGGCCCGCTTCAAATCCTACAATTGGGTCAGTTTTCTTTGCTGGGCAAGCTGAATACATATGAAGGTTGGGCCGTTATGCCCATACATGTCATTATCACTTAAAATTGTTTTTTTGTAACTACACTCCTCTCGTTTGTTGGCGAAACTATTTTTATATCGTTGTCACTTTCGCTGCATAATTTTAGTTGGAAAATCAACCATTGGGGAAGATTCTTCCATCTCGACCTGCAGAAACAAGGAAAAGAATCCTGCTTTGGAAACCTGTCTCTGCTTCAGCAATGAAAATTGAATTGGCTCGGGCTCCCTCTTTCATTCCTAAATTCTACCCGTATCCAGTTCGATAAATGCATACAATGTATTGCAACGAAAATATGTACAATCAGAACACTTTGACTCTTAAGAATGTTGAGGTAAGAAAGGCGAGCACCAAACAGGCCAGAACGAAGTTACAAGACTGTTTACAACGACTCGATGACCCTTCTCTCGCCAACTCAAACGTAGCAATACTAGCACCACTACTGCTACTGCTCACTCCAACTGGTCTCATTTCGGTTATTTCCATCACAAATGTCGTGCTTTCATCCTTCACAAACCTTACGTTCTTCGCCGATTTGTTGCAAATTTCGCAGATTCTGCAGACAATACTATTTTTAGCATTACAAACACGACTCTAGTTTCGGGAGGGATATATGATGTATTACCAACCTATTTCCTTTCTGCTTGAACCATGTCTCGGCGCAATGGCGATGCGAGAGCCCGAGATCCTCCCTGCAATGGCAGCCAAGCTGTATGAGTACTTCTTGACAGCCTCCTGAGGATTCTTCATTACTGCTCAAATGGCATATTCTGCAGATTTTTTTATCAGCCTCCAATGTTACATCAACGTCAACAACATGTTCTTCTCTTGAGCAACATGGTTCATCTTGATTAATGCTGATGCTTTGGGGCTGTGCTTTGGAATCCACACGCTGTTCGCTCATCTGGGATGAGTTGGTTTTAGGAGGATTTTGGGGTGATGCCATTGAGATCGAATTAAAGTAATCGAAGAAATTAATGAGTCCAAGTTGCGTGTGGCGCGGCGTAATCTTACCAGAATGTGGTACCAAGATCTTTGGGTAAAGGAGTTTGGGAGGCAGAATCTACTGCTTTCCTTGTGATGAGACATTAAACAACATAGCATGCTTTACTTGGAATCTAGTTTTTGGCGTGTTGGTAAGCTAAGGAAACGTGAGAACCCTTGCGAAGTTGATTGTTGGACTAAGATTTTTATTTTTAATTGAGTAGTTTCGATTTGAAAGTAATCATTCAAATAAGTGGGAAAAAAGAGTGCGTTTCTTGAAAGACGGTCTTTCCATAAGTCATGAAAAGATCAAGGTTTAAAGTGTAAATTAGAAGAAATGAAGATAAAAAAATTCGGGTTGCATGAGTCGGGTTATAAACTTTATAACTATTACACGTTGTATAATAAAATTTTAATATTGCAACTAAGACCTTTTACCTTTTATTATTGTAATTAAACCCGTCTTTCCATAAGACTATGGAAAGACGGTCTTTCCCAAGACTTTGCCGGGAAAAAATTATTAGTAGCTATTACCGTAAATGGAATTAAATTCCAACCCAACTAATTTCCAGCAATAACTAATCTATTATAAGGATATGTAAATTACATGTCAATCAGAACGATTGTCTGTACTATTATAAATTAGAAATCCAATAAATTTGTAATTTCGCCGTCGGGGATATTAACTTATTTCCCACAAAAATTATGATCATTTGGTAGAGAAGAGCGTATCACACATCAATGTAATTGCGCCAAACATTGATATTCAAGAACTATAACATCACTTGATCCAAAGCACCATCTATGTTGTCCAAACAGAAAACATTTTGAAAACACAAATTGACCCATCCAAATAAATGGAACTCCTAATAAAAAACACAAATGAAACACAAACACACGATATATACAACCAGATCGAGAAAATTGCATCGATGAGAGCAACTAAATCGAGTGATCATCATGATACAACAATCTAATATCTATCAAGTCGAAAATCAATACCATTGTATGGATTCACACTTATTCAAAAAATATAAACATCAATTTTTTAAAAAGTCAAGTGCTAAAATGATCCTAACTTTAGGTTGAAATTACTAATATAACCTGCAAAATGAGAAAATGTCAAAGTAACCCTAACTTTATGTTGTATGTGTCAATCTAACCCTAGGTGTCATTGACTTAAATTGTCAACAAGAGATTTGACCAAAACTTAAGGAAATGATATTTTTTCCCCTGGATTAAAAGGAGTAAAATGGGAATTCAGCTTATGGGGTAGGGGTATCTTTGCCATTTAATTCCAAAATAGTGACAAAAGGTTATAACTGCATATTTTGTCATAAAGATAGGGTTATTTTGGCATTTTATCAAATTGCAGGGTTATATTAGCACTTTCAGCCTAAAATTAGGATTAAAAGTGTAAAAATTCCTTTAAAAATTACTCTTCCTCCATCTCCCCATGATAGGAAGATGGAGAAAAGAAGATTGAAGAAAAACTAGGATTTTTGTAGAGGTGATTTTTACAGCACAATGAGGAGAAAATTTACCAATTGAGTAGTTGATTGGGAAGATAACTGCAAAGGAAATTTGAATTCCTAGATAAATTTAAAAAATTGATTGGTTTAACATGATTTTTTTTAAAAACATTGAAGTCCCATATATTTAAGGGGATCTCAGTAAATAACACTAGTTGAAGAGCAGTCATTAACGGTTTCGTTAGATGGTGGTTCAATACAAAACTACTAGACCCGCCATCTAATGCAGGTTCCAAAATCAGAACAATTCATTTTGAATGTCAAATTTAAAGAATGGTGGTTCAATTTTGAACTTCGGTGTACTAAATGGTTGCACAATAGTTTAACTACTGTTTAATGAACACGATAGAGATATATACTTTCCTTCATTAATCACAACCATAATTCCCTTTCCTTCCTTTCCGCATTAATCCCCTCTCCTACATTAAAGTCATTTCCCCCCTGCTCATTTTTCTTACACACCGAGCAACCTTCTTTTGTTCATTTTCTTTACATGTAGAGCCACAAGTGCATAAATGGGTTGTTTGAAAGTAGTGTTTAACGGGAAATATTTTTCCGCCATCCCTGGAACACCCACGCACCATGCACGTCGTTGGACGACTTTTTCAAGCAGTCGTTGAAATAGTTATCCACAACGCTTCAAATTGTTGTGGGTTGTTATTTGTTAACCATCGTGTAATCTTTCCGTTATCAAAATAATTGTAGACCATGTCGATCGATCTATACTTCTGAAATCGGAATTGTGCTCCCAGAACGACAAAGCTTATGAGGTCATCTAGTTTTTTCATTATCAGAACTGAATCCGGAATAATGTTGATACCGAAATCTGAGTGGTAGGTAACAAACACTTCAGGTACCAGAACGAAAGCCAATATTCTGTCGGCCGGTCGGATATTCTAATACCAGGAAATGAATTGGATATATTTTTGTAGTTCAGTTCTTGTTTTGGTTGTAAATTCAAAATATTTGCTGTTAAGTAACATGGTATATAGAAACGTAGTTCCTATTATGAAACAGGAATCAGTATTTTTTGCGAACTAACATCTGACAGAAGAATTGTCCTCTAAAATTGTGGTTTTAGTTGAATAACCCCTTATATGCACTTAATTAATTTATTAAACATCAAATAAAAATACAAGTAGTTTCATACAAGAACAAATAAATTGTACGACAAATATTTTTATAAGTAGTTCTACCATTATTTTAGATAATTACGATATCCCTAAACCTTAATGAAAATGCATTAGAACTACTATGGGTCTTCGAGACACACATCGTGTCACATACCCTATTTGAGGGTATCTATGTATATGCTGCGTGTATGGAATCGAACAATGTTGTGGGCTGAGTTACCTCTCAATATCCTCAATTCCTTAGTTGTGTATGGTGTGTGTCTTCAGCAGATAAGATCTGAAACCAAAGTGGTGACACACTTTGAATAGTTTTTTTAATTATAGAATGAGCATAACACAAGTACATTGCATATAGTTTTTAAACAAAAGTACAACAAAGACTAGTATAAATAAGTACCATGCATTATCTCTAAACTACATTCCTTTGATGAAGCTCATTCACGTTATATCTATCATACACAATATATGTACACGTGTTGTCAAAGTATTGATTCTACCTTTCCATGACTTGTTAACGTATTAGATCCTGAAATGATATTAGAGAAAGGTTACATGTTCGCATATAGTTTTTCACCAAAAGTAAGACAAAAACTAGTATAAATAATTACATTGCATTACCTTGTATTCCAGGAGGACTAGGGCACACCGACTAATGCCATCGAGCAGTGGTGACAACACACATCCTCGAGCCAATTCTTCTACAAAAGGTGTTGTTAGGAGAGCTTTATATGGAGTTGTTGTAATATGGTTTGATACCTCAATTTTGTATTCCTGAGAGGAAGAGGACACAACGGCCAATGCTATCAAGCAGTGGTGCATACACACGCCCTCTGTCCAAATACTATCAATAGCATTGGTCAGAGGATATGTGTTCGCACCACAGCTAGATAGTGTTGGTCGGCGTGTCATCTTCCAACCAGGAACACAAAAATGAGGGATATAATATTATTATAATAACCCCATATCAAGCTCTCCTAACAACACCAATTGTATTTAGATTTGGAAACAAGAAGTTATAGCATATAAACAAATTACATCTCCCTCTAATATCATTTTTCATCCTAGGTATCACAATCACATCCGGATATAAAGGGACAACCCGGATGTAGTAGATTCCATCTCCGACTATGTTTTTAGTAACAATTGTGTACCTTGAGAATGATGTCATAGGTGTAGATGTATGTTGTAGAAGACATTGTATCATACTTGACACCCTATGTTGTAATGAATGAAGAACCCAACACCAGATACGATATTTCTAAAAGTAAGATAGTGAGAAACATGTATATTGTGCTGGTACTTACTAAAGTTTGTGAGAATCATTAAGATAGTGTGATCACTAAGGTTTAATATGTAACAGAAGAAAGAGAGTTTTGGGAGAAGATGGGTGTCTGTGAAATGTGTTCCCCGCATGTTTTTTTCACTCTTTATATATCCGAGGGGATTATAACTAATACGAGGTGGTTTAATCGCCACACAATTGACAATTTTTTTAATTCGATTGTTGACATTTCGTTTTTGAAAATTACTGTTTTGGTTCCCTAGGGGATAAAAACTAGGAGAAGGCAGTTCAACCACCGCATAACTTACTAGGTTTTAATGCGGCATTTGGGCTTTTAATTTTGGAAACCTAAACCGACCAAGAAGCATTGTTAAATAAGGAGACTTGAATGCATTATAGTTGACAAAGAATCTTATGACCCATACCAATAAACCAATATAAATTCCAAAATTGAAAAGTGTTTCTTATGCACATGGAAGATAGCATTTTTTTTACGATATCAGAAGATTTCTTCAATTTTATGAGGGTACGTGAACTTCTCATTTTCAGGATCAATGCATTTATTTGAAAAAGGCGCTTGCGTATCGTATCAAAGATCATGATTTTTTTAAATATTCATCATCGCGGATGTGGAGGTGGTCGCGCTATCAAAATGTTGTCCAGTGAGGTTCCCGAACTAGAAATTCATGAAATAAACTTCCTCTTGACAACATTTCCATGAGAATCCACCCAAAGCCCTTCATGGTGGCCAGTTCTTGTTAGAAATCATTTCAAACTTGCATCTTCCTCGATTAACCAAGAATTATCACTGATATATTGGAGCAAAACATCTTCACTCCCAACAATGCAATATTCCATGGATTTGTCGTCCATGAAGGTTTGCTTTCCCTTTCCCACAATATAACAATTTCTGTCTATAAGATCCTGAGAGGTCGTCGCCGTGCCTCTCAAAGATAGTATTTATATGCCCTTATTGCAGATAACTACTAGAAAGTAGATAGTAGCAAGTCGGGGTCGTCCACGAGGAAAATGGGGGTTTTATTAAGTGTTAAGCGTAATTAAAAGCACATAAAGATATCACTCTAAGTGTGTGGTAAAAAACTTGGGGGGCGGTTTGATTTTAGAAAACACCACGACTACTTTAAATAACTAAATCAACCAACAATTAGAGAGAAAAAATATAACTAAGACCACATTAGCACGAAAGATGTAATAAAGATTATAACGAGTTTTGGGCGCAATTAGTTTACATTTCTAATTATCCTTTGATCATCAATTAATCATCCTATTTTTATGCATTAATCACATATTGTGGAGACCTTATCAACACCTTTCGTGTGAAGATATTTCTTGCCTCTCCTCGGTTATAGTTAGAGTGGGCGATCAGCGCCACACAATAACCCTTACCCTCGGGTCACCCTAGACGATC
>JAULKK010000011.1:3955451-3968976 GCA_032355705.1 Rubia peregrina
AGATCCAGCGTCGACGAGTTTCAAGGTCAGAGGGAGTCTGATCAAGGCGGATCGGTAGCAAGGGGAGCTTGCAAAATTCGCGTCTAGAATTAGAAAAGATAAGTATAGTTGTATGGTGTACTTTGTGCTATATCTTTCTGATTAGTGGATTTATTCTGAACTGGGCCAGACCCCACAGACGTAGGTGAATTTCACCGAACTGCGTAACCAAGTCGTGTGTCTTGCGTGCATTATTTAATTTACGTACTTGATTAGGTTAAAACTATGTTGGAACACAATAGGTCTAATAGTTAAAGCTATAATGGTAAAATCAGTTTTTCACAATTTAATGGTCATTAGTTCGAATCTTGGCAAGCCGTTGTATAAGAATTTTCTTCACTAAAAGAGTTTCTAACAAGCACCGTAAAGGGATCACCGGACCCTAGCTAAAATATCGTAATTTAGCTCTTCATTAACATGTGATGTTGGAACGACGGGCCAGCAAAAGATTTTGATTTTGTAAACTAGAAGAAAAGGAAGAAGCTTAGATCCACTCAGTAGAAACAAACTTGGGGGAAGCAACATTTGTACCACATTTTAATTTCTTTAATCTTATGACATTAAACCAAAGAGTTCAGGTCTACTAGATTTTTTTGTAAACACTGTAATCTCCTTTTTGCAATTATGTGCACCTTCCATCTCACAAGTACTGAGATATTTAATTTTACCAAGTTTTCTTTAATTAAACCACCATTGGTGGGGGAATATTTATTAGGCTCCCCAAACCATAATCTGATAATTTCCTCAAAGGGAATCAATTTGTGAGATTACAGAATAAGTTGAAAACCTAAACTGTATCTGAGCGCGGTAACACGCTATAGCTACGACTAAAAAGGCGATGGAATACATGTAAAACATCCTAAAGTCTAATGCCCTGGAGCATCTAACTATCCAGCAGGTAAAACATATATAACTTGCATCAACCAGAACTATATTGTCCTAGACAACCAAAGTCTACCAGTCTAAAACCATTCACAGTGAAAACGCTGAGAGTAAGTCGACAAGACTACTCCGACTCGGATTTCTCCTACACTGTTACTACAGTATAAACTAGAAGCCCAAAGGGTTTTCCAACTGGCCAGCTAATCCAGTTACAGCGGAAAACAAACAGATAGACAAAGAATACTTGATAAATTAGTCCGGATAATTCCGCAAAAAGACCCAATTAAAATCATATTCCATCTAACATGAAATAAAAAAAGAAACAGAACCCTAAAACCATAAACTACCCCGTTCCATTCCAGTTGCGGTGCGTGTGGCGGCCCACGGTGGCGCGTGCAGAACAACCGCCTGGAAGCTGCATCAGAAAAACAGGGTGTGTGGCCGGCGAAACGCGTAGCGCGATGACTTCCGGCGCGTGGAGGCGACCGAGAACTGGATATCTGGATCAGGGCAGAGCCCCTTACTTTTCCGGCAACAAAAATCAAATCGTCATTGCCGCGTCTGGACCAAAGAAAACACGGCCGTGAGTTTTCAGTCGGCCTGAGACCGAACACCGCGCGGAACCACCTGCAAAACAAAAAAAATGAAGAACTAGCGGCCGGTGAAGGCGGTGAAAAAGACAGGAGAGCATGAGCACAGTGGTCATGGATTTGCCGGAGAGATTTTCGCAACCGTGGCTTGCCGGGGAGAGGCTAGGGTTCAGGTTGGGGGAGAGTAGGGTGGCTGGGTACAGAAAGGAAAGGTAGGGGTGGAGGGGGTGACCTACTGGCGAGGAGCGCCGGCAAGGAGCCGGCCACCCTCCTCGGCGCGGTCAAACATGTGAGATATTGTTGAATTCATCTTAACATATATTTTCAAATATCAATTTTTTATGCAAAATTGGTATATGTTGCTATAGATATTAGCGGTCAAACATGATCATTGAAGACCGTGAAAAAGTAAATGTGTCATTACTAGCGGGACAGAGGGAGTATATAGTTTTCTAATATTGACACTCTTTTGTTTTAACAAGAATTTTTTACTTTATTCCACTCATATTGTTTCAGTATTTAGCTCAATTTCATCCACTCATTATACCCAGTTAAATTTATGCACTACAACACTAAAAATTAACAATGTTAAAAAATTGTAAGGAGTATAATTTTTAATAAAATTTTGTTACAATTGCAAATAATATTTTTAGAATATCAACTTAAATAAACTTCTAAGAAGTTATTGTTCATCAAACCAGCATTTGACTAATTTTGTTTATAAAAGAAAGCAAAGAAACAAACAATGACAAGTCGTCTTCCTATATTGGCCGATCTTGTTGAAGAAAAAAAAATCCTTATAGAATGAGCTGCTCTTTGTTAAAGAGCGATTAACGAAACCATTATCAATAATGATACTTTGTTAAGTAATATTTTCTTATTAAGAAACACGAGTCCGTCTCTTGAAAAATGATATTTCCATAAGTTATGGAAAAATCAAAGTTTAAACTGCAAATTAGAAGAAATCAAGACAAAATTTTTGGGTTGTACTAATCGGTCATAAACTTATAACTATTTCATGCTGCATAATAAATTTTTAATATTTTTATTAAAATATTTTACCTTTTTTAAATTCTAATATTTGAACAACGGTAAAATGTATTCTAATAATTCTAATATATTATAATTGTAATACAATTCTAATATATTTCTATAATTCTAATATATTTTACCTTCACATTTTACCTTCCTATAATTCTAAGATAAAGGATATAATATTTGAATTACTTCACAGTTTTTTTTTAAAAAGTCAGTTATTCTGGAAACAATCTCAAAGAATAATTGCTACTGAAAATTTATTTGGAAGCGTTCGCTATACACTCCTAACTCTGGGTTCTTCATTAATCTGCCGTTGAAAGTGTTTCAAAGCGAATCTAATACTCCCTATGTCCCAGCTATTTCTACGGAGAGAGAAATTTTACGCTGTTCAAGGAATATGTTTGACCGTTAATATCTTTACCTACGTATAATAACGGCAAATAAAAAATTGATATTTAGAAACGACTTGTTACGACGAATTAAACAATATCATACTCCCTCCGTCCCAGAGAAATTGGCACACTTTCTATTTTCGTCTGTCCCACAGAAATTGGCACACTTCAATTCTTACTTAAAGTGGCAGTAAATGAACTTATAATTTTACTATATTATCTCTCAAAAAGTTGATTAAATCTACTAGTCAACTCTTCCATTACCAAAATACCCTTCCTTTATTTACCATCAACACTTCCACATCAGCTTGCATTAAAAACCGATCCAAAAGCAAGTGCGTCATTTTCTCTGGGACGGAGGGAGTATTAAAATTGAAGGCTTAAAAAGTAAATAAATGGGGCTCTGTTTGACAGCATTTTTTAGTTGTTGTGCTTATGAGCAAAATATTTTTGGTGTTTGGTAAACTGCTAAAAATAGCTTATTTTGAAAGCAAAAACTATTTTTGGGAGAAAAGCAGAAACTGGTCTCTCTTTGTTTTTAAAATAAGTCAGTTTTACTTATAAGTACAGCTCTACCAAACAGAGCTGAATAGGATAAGTACAGTAATTAAGCTTTGAAAAACTAAAATTACTATAAATGTGAGATTATAGGATTTGGCTAATCCAAAAAAAAATCGTCCTAAACGGTCCAACTCCACGTCATCTTCTTAAAAACGGACACACTTTTCAAGGCACCTGCTGCTTACTTCCCCAGAGATGCTCCTACTTACAAATTCCTTCAACCTCTTTGGTTTTCACTTACACCACCTTCACTGCGTGTTTTGATCCTAGCTCCTGAAATCACACTCATGGCGCTCCGGACGATGATATCGGGTCATGTAGTTCGCGCCGTAGCAGCTCCGGGAACGCGATCCATAACGTCGTGGTGGCGGAACGTGGAAGCGGCTCCCAAGGACCCGATCCTCGGAGTTACCGAGGCGTTTCTGGCTGATCCCAGTCCCGACAAAGTCAATGTTGGAGTCGTGAGTTTTTGCCCCCTCAAAACATGCTCCATTTCTATCTATTGAACTGAAAATTGTCTCTTTCATTCATTTTTATTTTTCTGGTTTGATTTGTAGGGAGCTTATCGTGATGATCATGGAAAGCCGGTGGTGTTGGAGTGCGTTCGGGAAGCTGAACGGAGAATCGCCGGTTCTCTTAACATGTGAGTCAAGTAATCAATATTCGTACTGTTACATAGATTCGGGCGGAATTTTCGAGATCGACCATTGAGAAAGTTTGAAACAATAAATTATCTAAGCTACATAACAATTATGTTTCTAAATTATCTCTTTGTTAGAGCTATTTTGGTTAATTTTGCAGTGTGCTATTTTTAGTTTTTCTTTTCTTTTCTCTTGCGTGTGCTGTTTTAGGCCCTGTTTTTTGGACTTAATTCAGATATTAAGTAATAGAATGTACAGATTTCATTTCAGATCAGTTCAATTTAGAGAAAAAGAACAAGGCCCTATAAAAATAGACAAATGTGTTAGAAATTTTACTCAAGTTGCAATTTTGCGGTTGTCCTGTTTGAGGGAGTATCTTTGTTAGACCCTGTTTTATGCGCCTTGTTATGTTGTATACTTTCGGAGATTCATTCTCCAGCTTCGAATTTTCTACTTGCATAGTTAATTTGGTCTCGGTGAGATAGCACGGAAATTTGGATAGATAAAGGTTTTTAAACTAGCTCTGGTATTTGATTTGGACTCTTTTGTGATCAGCAAAATGTTAGAAATGTTCTGGATTTATGTTCCCGCAAAAATTAGATTCAAATTGATTTTTATGTATTCAAGTATACTAAGGAGGGTCCCAGATTTTGCTTCCTCTGGTTTGAGGTTCAATTACTGATAAACAAACATCAGTTACCCGAGCAAGGGGAAATGCAGCAACCTTGCTTCTGATTAAAGTTGAAAGTTGTAATATGATATACTTCTTTTTTATTAATAAAATTTCGTATGCTCTGTGATAACGGCCAGAAGAATCAGGTAGCAGCATGATTTTCTCCCATTATTTTATGGAAGACCTTGTCCTCACTCCTCACCATGTAGAACTTGTTTACTTGATAAGAACTTACTATGAGTACACTTTTTCTTGCCCATGTGATGATATTGTGGTTGGAAAATCTGCAAGATATGACTGAGTCATGTTGCACTCGTTTGAATCTTACGTGCTAATTTGGGTTTATTCATGGGGAAATTGACTGATCTTGCTTGTCAGGGAGTATCTTCCTATGGGTGGAAGTGTGAAAATGATTGAGGAGACTCTAAAATTGGCTTATGGGGAAAGTTCTGAATTAATCAAAGATAAGCGCATTGCAGCTATCCAAGCTCTGTCTGGCACCGGTGCATGCCGCATATTTGCAGATTTTCAGAGGCGATTTAGCCCTGATTCACAGATTTATATCCCAGTACCAACCTGGTCCAAGTAAGTGGAGCCTTCTTACCCCAGAAAATGGTTGATGAGGGTCTCATTGATTCTTTATGCTTTCATAATAGCAGGATTTTAGTTGTTTAGAACTTTTCTACTTCACTTCAGGCCTTTTTACAAGTTTATATTATCCTAATTTGGCAGTCATCATAACATTTGGAGGGATGCTCAAGTCCCTCAAAGGACTTTCCATTATTACCATCCAGAGACTAAGGGCTTGGATTTTGCTTCAATGATCGATGACATAAAGGTAATAAAGAACCAGTTAGAGTGACTCTTAAGTTGTTTATTTTTTGGAGTATATAAATATCCGTTACTGGAGGGTGTTATCTGTCCTATTCCCCTCACTTTCTTCCATTTGTTTTGATCTTCACAGAATGCACCCAGTGAATCCGTTTTCCTGCTTCATGCATGTGCTCATAATCCTACTGGAGTGGATCCTTCAGAAGAGCAGTGGAGAGAAATTTCATACCAGTTTAAGGTCATTCTCTTTGACAACTGATTATTTCATATTAATTTCCATTGTTGCTCATTTGTTGGAGAGTTGTGTATTTTTTTTTTCAGGTGAAAGGGCATTTGGCCCTCTTCGACATGGCATATCAAGGATTTGCCAGCGGTGATCCCGAGAAAGATGCTAAATCTATCAGGATCTTCCTTGAAGATGGACATCTGATTGGGTGTGCCCAATCCTATGCAAAGAATATGGGACTTTACGGCCAGAGAGTTGGCTGCCTGAGGTGAATTAGATGCTTTTTCTTAGTTGCCTATTATATTATGGTGCTTAGTTCTCTTACTTAGTTCAGAGGCTTATTGTTGCACTGAATGGTCATCTTGTGGACCTTTGTATACTACATGCAACCATCACTAAGCGGTTGACAATAACTCCATTTTCTAAAATTTAAGGGGTTTATAAAAAAAAGAAGAATTGGCCATTCAAAGATTATTGATATTGTATTAACATTTGACATCATCTTCTATTGTCATGAGCTCTGGTGTAAAATCCAATTTTACTTATTTGGGTCCAGAATTACTCATTGTTCTTTCCATCTAATGAATGCCTGCATTTCTACTTATTACATACAGTGTGGTATGTGGGGATGAAAAGGAAGCTGTAGCTGTAAAGAGCCAGCTGCAGCAACTGGCAAGACCCATGTACAGTAATCCACCTGTTCACGGTGCTCTTATTGTTTCTACTATTCTTGGTGATCCAGACTTAAAGAAGTTGTGGCTGAAGGAAGTAAAGGTAGTGATCTCCTCATTTGATGGAAGGTTTAGTGACGTTTCTTGTTAAATTAAGTTGTTTTTCTTTTGAAGTCCAAATCTTGGATGGAGAAGCCTCCCCAACAGAGCCCTGGGACCTGGCTTTGTAACTAGTCATATGATTGGTATTATTGAATGTCTCTGTTTTGTTCTTGCTATGTCTGTGACATCTCATCCAAATTTGCACTCTAGGGTATGGCAGATCGTATTATTGGAATGAGAACCGCCTTAAGAGAAAACCTTGAATCACTGGGATCGTCACTTTCTTGGGAGCACATCACAAAGCAGGTGTCTAATTCACTTGGAACTTTTGCCTTTGCATGTTGAACAAGCACTTGGAACTGTGTCACTAATGGACTATCATTATGGTGTATGTACAGATTGGCATGTTTTGCTATAGTGGGTTGACACCTGAACAAGTTGATCGTTTGACGAGTGAGTATCATATTTACATGACTCGAAATGGTCGTATCAGGTAAAGTGTCCACTTCAGGTTAATCTCTGTATTGAGTACTCTTCTTACCATTCCACTGAGATGCTAACTTGTTTGAAATATATGCAGTATGGCTGGAGTGACCTCAGGAAACGTTGGTTACTTGGCGAATGCAATTCACAACATTACAAAATCTGCATAATATTATATATCCTATACCATACTTCATCAATAACCAATGGTCATTAGGACAGTTGTGAGACTTCGGATTCGCATATTCAACATGAAACATAGACTAGGTTTTAAGAAAAATGGCATCACTTGTTCTGAACAACAGATGGTGCATGAATGATATACTGATTTGATGCCTTTAAATTTTGGTGACTCTTGTGAATGGGAGATTAGAGGTATCCTTATCCAACTGTCTGAAACTAAATTATTCAAAGCAGGCCCTCCTCATCTGCTCTTGTCCCATTTTGTAATTTTGAATGAAAGAATGTTTCATTTATGACATTTGGTCCCTTACATATAGAAATTTGACAGGAGGTCCGTCTCATCTACTGCTATGTTCCCTGTCTCCATTTTCCGAAAGACTTCAGTGCCCACAATGTGAAGTGAAGTGTCTCGTCAATTCAGCGATACAATTATGAGTCAATAAATTAATGGACAATTTTTTTTAATTATTTGATTGCCAGCACTTGGTCAATTAGAATTTTCATTGACGTTTTCTCATCCAATCAAACAAGCTAAAAGTTTACCTGACAATTAGATTTTGTCAAATAAATTTTCAACTGCCTGGTTACTTTTAACAGAGGAGATGTATTTTGTTAGACCGTCAAATTACAATTATTCATATATTATGATGTTTTTTTTTTGAAGTTATAAAAATCTTCTTGCACTAAATAAAAACAAGAATCAAATCACTCTCATTAGTTACATCAATCATAAAATGAATGCGTTTAATGGTTAGTCGGTCTAAAATGAGATTTTGTATTTAGGGTCATGTTATAAGTATTTATATTTTGAAATATATTTTAAAAGGTTTTCAAATTTATGAAAATTCGTTGCAGTAAATGAAAACAAAGATCAGATCATCCCATTAGTTATAAGTATTAATTATGAAATGATCCGTTTAATGGTTAAACTATCTAAAATAGGATTTTGGGATAACAAACGAGAGTGTCCCCTTTTAAGCTGTCTAACAATTAGATCAATCATAGTATATTTCATTTTCATAACTCTTAAAGTCATATTAGGTAATTATATTTTCAAAATTATTTGAATATTGAAAATAAATACCAAATCACTTCATTAGTTATAAATATTTTTAAAATGATCTGGTATAAAGGTTAGACGGTGCAAAACAAAATTTTGTGCAATAGTAATACTGAAACTTAAATTTTGTGCAATGTATTTATTTGCAAGTGCACTTAAAAACAAGACAGCACAGAAAATGCAAATCACATTAACATATTAATGCAAACTACGTTAACGTCATTTGAAGTTTTATTGCCAGTTCTTCTAATCGTACTTATAAACACAAGTTTGAAAAGACTCGGTATGCCATTAGGGCGAAGGCCATTTGTAGTTGATCCTCTTTTCCAACTAATTTTAGTCAATGGTTGTTGATGGAGTAGTTTTTAAAATATATAAATTAAGAATCGATGTCCATTTTGGACTCGTATATTTTTGCTCGGCTGTTTACACAACTCAGATCTAGGTGTCTCGTCAGTTCTCTGACTAGTCAACAGAAGCCGCCCATTTTCTAGCAATAATGGATGGATTGAACTGGTCCTGTTACATGAAATTTATGGTCAAACGTGGATCGAGAAAGTTGACTGAAAAACGTGTCAAAATTAATTGAACGAAGAAGTATTAAATGCATACAAACAGCTAATCTGAGTGCTTTTTGCATTATTTGGTCCAATATAATAAGATCATTCCACACACGAAAAAATATACATACTGGACGAAAGAAACAAATACTTGGATCAACTTTAAAGGAACAGCTCTCAAATTGTGATGACAATACACTAAAATAGATATTGAGCAGAACAATACAACTACTACAAAGTGTCTAGCACTGTCCAGGGAACCTGCCTAACAGAACACACAGCATTACCATTACCAACTTAGATTCCTACATTTCTGAAATCTTTGACAAAAAACAATGTACAAGAGGAGGAGTTCTTATCCAGCTAGACAGACCCCCCTCCAAATTCACAGTTAAGTCGCAGATCCACTATATGCATTACATCTTCACGGGCATGAAAAAACAGAGCCTTGTCCAAACGCCCGCCACGGAAACAAACTTGTTTGGCTTTTCATCCATTGGGTACCACATGTCATTCGACATTGCATCTGCTCACGTCGTGGGTTGCAGAAACAGACCCATCTGCCGTCGAACATGCTCTGGTATCAATCGGTTGATCAAGTCTGGTGAAGCTCCATTTAACTGCAATTACAATAACAGAAAGAACCCCTTAAGTTTCATGTAGGAAACAACGACACAGAATCAAGAAACCAGGAATAATGCAAAATTCTCAAGAGACTTTTAACAAGGCAGCAAAAGAAACAGAGAACGTATGAAGGAACCTACACAAGCTGATGTATATAGCCATCTCTAGATTATTTATTAGTTATTACCGAAGCTAATGATGATACATCTTTCCTTTGTTCTTTCCTTTCCATGTGTTCTGTTGTCAGCCTGGTAAATTTAATCTAATAGCCTTTCTACCAGTATTGTATTTGTAAACTGCATTGAGTACTTTCATCTTTTAACTACAAGCTAAGACATTCATTTAATTTACAACAAAGACTAAGGTGCTGACATGGTTGAGAAGTTGAAGTTACCAAATCTTGCTTCATATCAACTTATCCATTGTTGACATAATCTAAAGCATAACGTAAAAAAATTTAAAAAATATAATAGGTGGTCCAGGAAGGCAACCAGATGGAATAATTAGAAATCATACTTCCTGTTTAAAGTTGAATAGAGGCGGGAAAGGTCGTCCATTTGGAAGGCGAGCATGTGGCTCCCTAAGATCATCAAAGAAAGGATGTGTGCATGCCTCTAACTGCATTTAAACAGGAAAATCAGGGTTAATGGAAATCACAGAACAGAAAAGGAAAAACTTTCCACAGATTGTAACTACATATCAGATGCAACTATCAAATGTTTCTTTAAAGAACATTTTTTCAGCATTTCCGTGTGTTCTATTATCTCTTATTACTTCAGATTAAAGCCTCACTGAAATATGTAACGGAAAGCATAATAAGTTGATATCTATAATCATCCAATAAGAGAGATGACATGTAAATAAACTCACAGCAGTGCAGCGGAGGCTTGGTGAATATTGAAGGAGCCTAGAAGCAAGGTCGATTGCTTCAGGAGGCATCCGCTTATGGAAAACCTGCATTCAGGAACCTCATCATTTAGCTCTGCAGTTTAGCATCTTACTTGTACTATAAAAGAGAAGAATTGTACCCAATAAGCACTAAAATATTATACCTTGTGCCACGGATGGGCTTTAATCTGGGGAAATCTGAAATCTGTGTAATTGGGATTCATACATCGAATTTCTTCTCGAGTTGGAGTACCAAGCACCTATAAACATTTGGTGATTTAATAAACTTGCATCTAGTAAATGCTCCAGCACTAGTATGGTTTTAACATTAGTAATCAGGACATACTTTGATAATCTCAACCAATTGATCAACTGCATTTTCTCCAGGAAATAGCGGCTGCAATTGAGTAAAGAGTAAATTTCAGTTCACCAGAACTAAATCAGGAAAAAAAGAAGATAAGAGCATGCATCGGAAAAAAATTTGATAAGATATAGATTCACAAGGGAAAAGGGATGCAAAATTAACCTGGCCCAGAAGAAGCTCCGCAAGAACACAGCCAGCTGACCATATATCAATTGATGTTGTATATTCTGTAGCCCCAAATATAAGCTCTGGTGCCCGGTAATAGCGAGAGCATATATATGATATATTTGCTTCACCTTTAACCTGATCACGACAGATTCACTCAAACTACGTTGCAAAAAAAGGGAAACTTTTGCTTCTGTAGCTGAACAAAACAAAATCCTGAATTCTAGTTTAATTCAAGCCTGAAACAGAATAATTATTTTCATGAAATTGAAGGGAAGTGGTAGTAAACATACCAAAACTTTTGCACTTCCAAAGTCACAAAGCTTGACCTGGTGGGTAAGAGGGTCAACCTGCATATAGACATTAAGTTAGTTCAAATACGAGCTACTTAATCATCAATAAGCCAGGGAATCAGGGATGGAGGCATACCAGAAGATTCTGGGGTTTGACATCTCTGTGACAAACTCCAGGAACACTGTGGATATAGGCAAGGCCTCTGAATATCTGATCATTGCCAACAACCTCATCAGATACTGTGAGCATAGGCACAAAAAGTTCAACAAAGTAAGAATGGAGAAAGCAGATGGTATGGTACAGACCTGATAGGTATAAAGTTTAACATATATGAGCGGCATCCTTTGATTTGAGCTGCTATAATGCTTTAAGACCTTATATAAGGTCTCTGGGACATATTCCATCACCAAGTTGAGAAAAAGTTCATCTCTAGTTGTTGTAGAGAAGAAACAGTGCTTGAGGGATATCACATTTGGGTGATCCATTAAGCGCAATAACTGCAGCTCACGGTTTTTGTACCTCCTGTCTTGCAAAACCTTTTTAATTGCCACAGTTTCTCCAGTTTCTAAGCATTTTGCCTGGAGTTGTAAAGCATTATCATCATATAGAAGCTGCCGGCAGTAAGGCAAACTTGTCCAGTCAATTCTGATGGAAATAAAAGCATACCTGGAAAACAATTCCAAATGATCCTGTTCCAACAACTCGTTCGGCCATGTAGCTGATGGTCTGTTGTAGAAATATAACAAGCAAACTTAGGTTTTGGTACAGATCAGAAATGATAGTTATATGTTTATGAGAAGCTCAATAGTTTGTTCCTGTTCATGATACATAAACAGAATTTTGTGGAAGCCCCTAAATGAGTTTAAGATCAACTTTAACCCATTGAGCAGAACTATAAATATTTTATATATCAAGAGAGTATCAAAGATTTGGAAGCATCAAACAAGATGAAGATGAAAATGAAGTACAAACCCTTTTTGGTTCCCCATTTTTGCCACCAATTGTAGTTGAGATAATGTGGCCAGTAACTGCATCATTCCCATCGACGACAGGCTCAGACATATCCTAAAACCAGAAGAAGAAAATTTACGTGAAGTTGTGAACTGAACTCAAAGCTAATCTTATACCAAAGCAAGAAAGAAACTTTAAAATTGGCAGTGTATCTAAGGCATGTCAGGATTCTAAACCCAAGATGGCAGACAAATCTGCAGACATACAGAGGGGAAAACAGAGCTTCGTCGCAAATGTCTATAAAATGCCACCTCTGAAGAAAGCAGGATATGCCAAGATGGCTTGTGAGTGAAAAAACAGGTTTCTCATATTTTTGGAGGAGAATAACTCTTTTAGGCTACTCAATGAAGCAATCGAGAAAACATCTTTAATACATATTGTGATACAAGTGACCTAAAGATCAAGAAAAGCAGCTAAAATGGAGCATGAAGGTTTAAACTTTTAAAAACCCAAACAAATGGTAAGGATCTAAACACAGATTCTACAGAGAATGAAAAATACCAGTCAGAAAAGAAAGTAGAAAAGCAGCAAGCAAAAAGGAAAGAAATACTTCCTAAAATGGAAACTAATGTTCTTCATCCCTAAACAAAATTGAGGTGAAAAATAAGTAAAAGTTATACAAAAAATAGCTCAGCAACAAGAGGGACGCTCAGATCGCCGGAAAATTCTCCGACAGAACTTCCGGCGGCAGAGCACCCCACAGCTGAGCACAAAATAGCAAAGATCGAGCTCAACAGTTAGATCAAGCTCCATTCTAGATAAAAACCACCTCGAAAAACATAAAATCTCAGAAGAAAAGCAGCAGAACAAAGAGTGTGGGAGATGAAAGTAGTACCTTGTCGGAAGAGTCCATGTCGGAACGGCGGGACTGGGAGGCGAGTTTCAACGCAGCAGCTGCAGCGCCGCCAACTTGGTGGAATTGGTGGTGGTCCGGCAGCGGCTGTGGTTGCAGCTCCTGCTGCTGAGGCCCCAATGGCAGCGAAGCCATGTGAATGTTCGAAATGAGAAAAAGTGTGTTGGGTATTTTCCCTTTTTCTGATGCGCATTTATGTGTTTGTTTTGTAGGAATTGCTACTCTTCTGCAAAAAGGCGATCGCTGCTCGCCCTCAGCAGCCCATACTAGCCGACACCACAGCCATTATATGGGAGGTAAGTCACGGTAGCCCAGCACCAGGACCCATTGGCTGTCCATCTCCTCGGTGCCCACCAGGAGCCCAGAGCAGCCCTTGGCCTAAGCCAAGTTGACT
>JAULKK010000011.1:3999294-4010147 GCA_032355705.1 Rubia peregrina
TTACCGTGCTGCAGATATGGAAAGAACTGATGTAGCCAGCATACTTCGAAGCTGCATTGAAACAAAAAGATGTCATCAAAAAAGCAGTACCAGGGGATTCAAATTCAAACTTCTCCCACAGAAGCACATGCTAACATCGGGACAATCGATTACTGCAGCTTAAGCCACAAGTGAAATTCAAAACTGGTGTTCAATAACAGCACACAAAAGCATGATTCTGAATTTTCTGTTGGCAATCATGACTGGGAAAAAATAATTTGTAATGCATCTTTATAGGAAATAATCTATTCACATTGAAAATGGTAGGGCCATTGTTCCACTCAAGTATAAAACAGTGGAGAGTAAAAAACCATCAACAATACTTACTCTTCTTCAACCCAGCCGGTTTAGCATGTAATAGCGCATTGGCAAATGCACCTATATTTTCACGTAATGCCTCCTCTGCAAATGTCACCTGCATATAAAGTTTTCGTAAAACTGTACACATCATGCTTTTTCCTGATCATTTACTTTCAAATTCTCGTGTAGATAAATAACGGTTCAAATTGACCTAAAACAATGAAGTGAGGCATGAGGAGTAAGAGAAACCAAACCTTTCCAAGTGGAACATGCACAATTGCAGATTTGTCTTTTTGGAATATAATATGATTAGTTATTGCTTCTCTAACTGCCTTGGACATATCATCAGTCAATGTGCCATGCTACATGTATCCATTAAAACACGAAAAGAACCATGAATATTTACATAAAGCTGCGACATCACATGACATAACTCTTAAACTAACCTCTGGATTCGGCATCATTCCCCGCTTAAGATACCTCCCAATCTGCAACAAGAAAACATATGTTATACAAAACACTATACTTTCAGCAACAGCAAAACTCACAAGATACAGAAATTTCCAAAACCTTCTTCACATGAACCATCATCTCATGGGTTGCGAAACATTTATCATACTTAAATTTCACCTCACCTGCACATAATCAAATTGATAGAGTCAAGCAGCATTATTGTACTTTTTTCTTCTCAATACTCAATACCGAAATGGATTAAGTAAAGAGAACAGATTTTTCAAAGCTACACAAATAGTATTCTCAATGCCCCTACACGGGAATATATACCCGTTCATGTAAACATAAAATAACCAAGAGCATCCTGGTTAAGGGGTATGGATATGAGTCTATAAGTTTAATATTATCTCCGTATGATTAATTTGGGTTTTGTACTAGTTGATTGATTCATAATTAAATGCCACTCGCCATTCACAATTTGGAGAGTTTCATCTACTGGGAATCCAAAAAAATTTCGTCCTGCCCTTATCTGCAAAAAATCTCTCTTTTTTTTTTGTCTCACAACAACCTCTTTTTTTCTCCGGACGATATTAACCTGCCACACCAAATCACGTGACCTTTCTGTTTACTATCTTCACTCACCAAGAAATCTCAAAAAGACTAAGTTGGTCTAATCAATTAGGATCTTCATGGTCATCATCATGGTGTTCGAATTTGGACCTATTATTATTCTCATCTGAATTTTTTTCAGCTGGCCAGAATTCTTTCTTACTTTCGACCAGGACTGGGTTTTTTTAAACTTTATTTCTTGTTTGCTCGGGCAGCATAGCTATATTTTGGTTTCTTCCTATAAGAAATCCTTACTCAGTGCTCTGCTGCCCAGTATCCTTTTAAGATTAACATCAAATTTCAGCATCCCAAATTTTACAGTTTCAAATAATGTCGGTGTGGATTTCTTGTTAGAAGTGGGAGGGAAATCTCAAGAACTTTTAGATACAGCAGAATTTTTTAGACCCCTATATAATAAAGAGGACAGATTTTTTTTAAGAGCAAAAATGGAACATTAAATCCCATGCCCAAGACGCATTGAACCAAGCATTGTCAATGTATCTCCATGCACAAAACATATTCTGAGATCCTATCACATCCCCTCTCATAACCTTTCAATAATTTGAACCAAGCATGCCTAATTTATTAAACTATGTAGAGTTGAAATAATAAATCACAATGTGTCCATAGTGTTAACCATGATTCTCTAAATTCTAGTCAACATTATAAAGTATCCAAACTCCAAAGGTCTCCTAGTCCAAACTCTAAACCATTCCAAGCGTGTTCATCCTATGCTATCATCTAATGGGGATAATTCATTCCTACTTTGTTTCTAATGCATTCATTGATTAATGTGTTCTATCTAGCCAACTATACCCATGCATATAAATCTCAATATTTTCTTTTACCATCCTTCTTTTTTTCTTCATATTTATATTAGCTGATCAGCAGTGATCCATCAAATATCATTAATCTTACAGCTATTTTGTAAAAGTTTCTGTAAAGCAATACTTTACAATCATAATAATAAACATAGATAATAAATAAACAAATACTTCATGCAAACAGAAGATGAAAGAAAAACTGATTCCAGATATACTGATGGTTGTGAAACATGGATTGAGTAAAAGTTCCCTCAGAAAGAAGAAAGCCGTGCTTAGTTGTAAAAATTCTCAAAAAAAAGGAATTATCTAACTCTAGCAAGCAGGATGACCTCATACAAAACATGCTATCTACCTTCAAAATAACACTAGATGAGAGTGGATGATGAATGTATTAATTTATCTTCCAGACAAGTAAATCGTCATAAGTGAAATTTGAAGCTGAAATTTCAGTAGTTCATTAGACAGATATGGTCCCATTTCCAAAAAAACAAGGCTCAATGCCTTAATATGCTCAACACAAATGGAACCCTCAATAACTCAAAGTTCTAACCATATCAAATTAGTGATTCATATTTACCGGCACATCTGACTTTGATGAGTTGGTTAATGTCAATTGAAAACACAAAAGATGTTGTGCAGGTCAGTACTCAACATATGAACAATACAGTAGTACAAGTACCCAATCAAAAGAATTAAAAATGACAGCAATGGTGCCTTACCACTCTTTATACTGTCCACGAGTTCCTTCCCACCAACGCAAGCAGCCCCTGCTTCTCGAGCCTCCTCTGCGGCATCTCCTTCAGCAAAGACAGCAATTCGATATTTCTGCGACAGCGAGCCACTCATCAATATAAGATCAATCTTTCAAACTGCACTATGCACAAACATCAAGTACTAACATTACCTTTCCACAACCATGTGGAAGCAAGACGGAACCACTAAGATTCTGTACACCAACAAAAAAAACAAAAAAAAACCATCAGTTGCATGATCACACGAACATAACATTATAAAGAGCCTCTATTCCAATAAGTTGGTTCTGCTTTATAGATCATATCTCGCCATTTTGATTGCCATGGGACTATAAAATTAAGTTTATTTCACAGCTATAGCCAGAAATGATTAACACGCCTCAAGCTTGTAGGTAAATATGCTACACTACAGTCCCTCATTCTGTTATGGTTGCTATGTGTTCTTAATTGTTGCCATGAGGCTGTAACTCAGCGTATGGGTATCAGCTAAAAAAGAATTCTCCAATTTGCAAAGATTAACAAGGCGCAAATGTTCTTTTATGTACAAAGTTATATAGAATTTGGGAATTATAACATGTCTCATTATGTCATTAGGTAGAGAGATGAATTAAAACCAAGCACAAATTTAAGAGTATGTATAACAGTATAAGAATTGATGCATAAGAACTAGTTAGTAACAGAGACTGTAACTGCACAGCTAAAGCCCAATTGAGGATCCTAATCAATTTCAATTACATCAAAATCAGCTGTCTAGTATAACATATGAGCAGTTTGAATTTTAAAATATCCGTCATATACAGGATGACATTTACCGCCTGCAATGCTTCCACAAGGCTGGTGTATTATAAATATTTCCCATCACAAAGTTCTAAAGAATTCATCACTCTAACACAAATATATTAGCCGTAGCATATTAGCAGTTTGGCTTTTGTTTTTAAACCCGACGTATACATGATGATATTAACCGCCTCCAAAATTTCCTCACAGCTAATGTTTTACATATTAACCTTCACAAAGATCTAAACAATTTGTCACTCTGACTCAAATGCTGGCATAAAGTTAACATCACTTGATAAGTGCTTAAATAGGATTGACAATTAACCCATACAGATCTTAATGATCAGGATAGAAAGATTAAAGGAAATAATATCACGCACCAAATGACTCTTCCGAAGATCTGGAGTCAATTTCACATGAGCTTCAACAGTCTCATCAAAATTACACTTCGCATTAGCCTGTAAAATGGCTAGAAGACATGAAGCAAATTACAATAACTTATAATCAGAACACATAACTTGAAGCAGTGAAAAGATACTTAAGCCTACAAACGAGTTGCAAACACTGTTATAACCTATGATCACATTCACCATACTTAATAATTCGTATTGACCCTACAAATAAAACACACACGCATTCATTTCTACCCAGGAATAGATTTTTAAAAATCCGACCTTTACTAGCCGGAGAGCTTCCTTGAGATCATAGACAATTTTTTCTTTCTTTTTCGACTGATCCACCCTAATCAAAGAAGGGAACGGAACTTTTTCTCCTTCATTGAATGCCCTCCTCATCATATTCCGGTTCTCGGCTTCAATTCTCATTCTTTCCCTCTCCAAATCATCAACCACATTCATCCCATCATCACCCTTGGCTTCCTCAGCCGCCACACGGTCTTCCGGCAATGGGGCAACTCGCGGCGCGTAAGAAACCGGAGTGACCGAAGGACCATCCTTCACATACCGGAAATCCTCCCGGGTCCAAGCCCGGAGATTTTCGGGTCGAACATCATGCGGTGGCTGGACAGTTGGACCTTGAGCTTGGGATTCGGAAGGTGGTGGCGGGCTCTTGGGTTTCTTGACTTCGTAGGAAACGGGTTTGATCGGAGTGGGATGGCTTGCACCCGGCGCCGGCGGCGTGGTCTCCGGTGGGGATGAACAAAAGGGTCGGAGGTAGCGGCCGAAGGAAGAGCCGGGTGTGGTCGTTATCGTGGAGCAGCAATGGGCTCGATTCAGGAGGTGTTTGAAAGCTGACATTTTCCGACCTCCAAATGAGAAACAGAGGAGAGTGACTTGGGGGGTTTAAGGAGCAGAGAGTCAAGCTAGTTCAGTTCCAGGGCAAGGGTTTTTTGTTTCAAGTACAGTTTTACCCCGTCCTCTTTTCTTTTCTTTTTTTTATATAATATAATACTCCCTCTGGTTGCCAAATATTGCACCAAAGAAATGGCACATTTTTAAAAAAAGTTAAATGAGTGAAAGAGATTGTATATGAAGAGTAAAAAGTAAATTGTGTGGTTGAAAAAAATCTAGTATTTACCAAAAAAGACAAGTGCCAATATAAAAAACATTCCAAAAGACGAAAGAGTGTCAATATTTAAAAACCGGAGGGAGTAATAAGAAGAAGAAAACCACGAATTTTCTTTTAAGCGGCCTAAACTTTAGATCATAGTTTATTGTACAGTTATTGTAATTTTCAGCTAGAATGGATTTTTTAAAATATATGTTAATAAATTTAGGTACCTACTGTGCAATTATTAAAAAATTATATATATTTAAAAAATTGGAATTTACATTTTTCTTTCCTCGCTGATCGGAAACCATTTCTTTCTCCTCCTCTGATTCTAACCATCACAAATCGCTGCTTTGCGTCGCCGCTCTACGGGACCGTGGTGTAGATGAGTTCCCCAACAACAATTCTCCATCGCAAATCGAATCGATTCTCTGTGTGGATTCGATTCTCATCGGAAGCGTCGCCTCGAAGCTTTTGCGGCGGATTCAATTTGGTCACCTCGAAGCTCTTGCGGCAGTGTGGATTCAATTCTCCGATCGGAAGCATCGCCTCGAAGCTCTTATGGCGAGCATCGGTGAGATCATCTAGAAATCGAGCTCATCGACAGTGAGGAGCTCCCTGTTGTGGTTGCAAAGTCACGACGGCGCTGGTTGCAGAGTCGCGATTGCCGGAACTCCGTCGTAGTCAGCGACGGCGACGGCGACGGCGGAGACCGTGTCCATGGTGAACGAAACGGTTGTTGCCCGATTGTTGGAGAAGATGCAGCGTACATCAGGCAGTTACTACCGACGATGAGATCCACGCGCACCTGGGAGAAGAAGTCTCACACATGCAAATACGTGTGAGATTATTATTTTTTGCGAGAATTTCCAGCGCGTAGCTTCAGATTCTGCGACGGCTACAACGCTGACAGCGGTAGCATCGGACAACAGCGGATGACGGCGACGCCAGTGGACTGAGCTTCAGCGCATGAGAGGTGTGGTTGAATTTTGTGTTTTGTTTTTTTTTCTAGAGACATATGCTGAGATTTAATATATATATTTGGCTGAGTGTATGTTAGTAAAGGTTCTCTGGTGTAGTTGTTAGTACTTTAGACTTTGAGGTTAGTGGTCTGGGTTTAAATCCCACTAAACCCTATTTTTGAAGATTTTATATTCTTGAAGTATATGCTGAGATTTATTATTATATGATTGAGAGAATGTTTAGCAATGATTTTTTGGTATAGTGATTAGTACTTTGGGCTTTGAGGTTAGTGGCATGGGCTCAAATTCCACAAGGATATTTTTATTTTATTTTAAAAAATTTATGTTCTTGAGGTACTGTAGCTTGTTGGTTATTGTTTGTATTTTCTCTCATATTTATGTTTTTCATTATTCGGGTGAGGTTTATTTGATATGAGTTGATGTTTTGTAGTTTTTTTTTGGTGATATGGATTGATATTTGTAGTTTTTTATTTTAAAAAAATATCATATTGATGTTTTTCATTTTTGGCTGAGGTTTAGGTTTTAGGAGTTGATGTTTTTTACTCCTTCTAGTTCACTAACATTGACTCACTTACTTTTGGCACTTGAATTTAGAAAATGTAGAATCAGTGGTGGAGAATGAATTGAAAGAGTAAAAAGTAAATTGAGTGGATGAAAACAATATAGAATTTGACGAAAAAGGGAAGGAGCCAATATTAAAAAATCATCTCAAAAAGATAAATGAGTTATTGTTAAAGAACCGGAGGGAGTAGTATCTTTTTTCTCATGTTGATATTTTTTTCATTTTTTGGATGAGGTTTAGGTGTTGATGTTTGTAGCTTTTTGGTGATATAGGTTGATATTTGTGGGTTTTTTATTAAATTTTTTTTTGTTGATGTTTTATGATTTCAGAGTGAAGAATTAATACTCTTGAGGTACTGTTGCTTTCTGGTTGATGTTTTTAGTTTTTTCTCTCTCTCTCTCTCTCTCTCTCTCTCGTGCGGATGTTTTTTTTCCATTTCTCGGGTGATTTTTAGTTGATACGAGTTGATGTTTTGTAGTTCTTTGGGTTATATGTGTTGATATTTTTAGCTTTTCTTCATGTGATTTAGGTGATAGGAGTTGATGTTTGAAGATTTTTTTGTGATATAGGTTGATTTTTTTCTTCTCATGTTGTTGTTTTTCATTTTCCCGGTGAGGTTTAGGTGATGAGAGTTGATGTTTGTAGCTTTTGGATGATACAGGTTGATGTTTGTAATTTTTAATTTTTTTTTTGATAAATTAAGCTTTTGTTTATGTTCTTATGATTTTCAGCATATGATGTTAATATTTTCAGTTGATGTTTTTTTAGTTGTAGTCGATATTTTTTCAATTTTTTGTTGATTTTTATTTGATTTATATTTTTTTGCTGCAATTTTTTAGTCAATGTTTTATGATTTCCACTTGATATTTTGCTAGTTGTAGCTGATGTTTATGATTTTTAGTTCCATGATCATAGTGATTTTTACCTTTTTTTTTTAAAAAAATTATTTTTTTGTGCAGATTGTAGCTGGAGGGGAAATGATGGGAAAATTTTGAAGAAAATTGCCTGAAAAATATTAAAGATAGGTCTCTGGAAAATTATTAGAGATATGTCCCTAGAGCTATAATACAGTTAGAATTGCATAAAGGTCTCTGCCTAAAGTTTAGCTTGCCTAACAAGAGACTATCTCTAATAAAAACTATTAAAATATAGAGAAAGTCTCATGTTAGTCGACTAACCGTTAGACCAATAATGAGAAATATTGTTTTAATAAATTTTAGGCTTAAATTATAATTATTTGTATATTGCGATACATTTTAAAAGTTTTTAAAAACTATAGGAATCTCATTGCAATAAATAAAAACAAACATCAAATCACTACATTAGTTACACCAATTATAAAATGACCTCATCTAACGATTAGTTGGTCAAAAACAAGATTTTATGTAAAATCTTTTTATTTATATTTATTTGAGGTAAAATATGTTATTTTATTTATTGGTAAAATGTTACATAATGTAGAATATGGGTGTTAACCAATCTAAAAATTGGATCCTTCGAGTTTTTGGCACGTTGAGCAAAATTGTGAGCAACGATATTTTTCTATCTCTTTATCCAAGATAGTTCAGGATATCGATAATCGACAGCTTGACTAGCTATTACATCCATGATTAAGATCAAAGTTGGATATATATATTCATTGGGATTTTTGGAGGTATTTATGACATTTTGTGCCCCTTATTATCGAAAGATGTCAGCAGATCAATTCTTAGAGAAATGACTTCTACGTGCTTAACCATGTGTACGAAGGGCATATTTTGGGATTTTTCATAAATTCGATCTCCATTTGATGAACTAATAAACCATCCTAAACAAGTGCCTGAAAATATTGCAGCATTAAAGAATAATGTATTTTAGTTTAAATACATAGAAGTGCTTGAGTTGTGTTTCACTTTGCCTGATGTAGTAATAGTGCTCTTCTTTTCCAGTTCTAATATTATCTTTGTAGCATATATGACACAATGTTACGAATGAAGCTCAAGTTTTTTCCCATCAAGAAGAGAGTTTCTTTGATTCCAGATTTGTCATAGCATTATAACTGTTATTGTCATATTATTTTGCTCCATTTCCAAGAGCAACCCATATTCTCGCACTTGACTGTCGGATTTGAATATTTTTCATGTAGGTCCGCCGCAAACATAGCCGACTCTTGGATGGTCTAAGTGAATCCAAGAACAGGCCCCCAAAAATTTTGGGCAATTTAAATTTTCTTATTGTTAATTTTATATTTTAAGAAAATAATAGTAAAGTGAGAGTTTTCAAAGATTACAATTTCTCAATTTTATGATTTTCTTAATCATTTAACTTCTCAACTCTTCATCTCTCTATTTATTTTTGTTAATTAAATTTTGTAAATCATCTCTCCAAATTTATATATATATATATATGTATGTATATATATATATATATCTTAAATGAAGGAAGTTGTTAATATCTTATTTAGAGGTTATCGTATAACAATAATGGTTTTTTTTTAAGTATCATAGTTTAAAGTTCATTTTTATATTTAGGACATGGCCCCCATATTGTCGGAGACAGCCAAAGCTGATGTACTAAAGGGCAATGAAAGAAAAGGTGATCAACTAAAATGTCCTCCGTAGTGTAGCTGAGGCAAACATTTTCAGCAGTTGCACGTTTTTGTAGTTAATTTACTGATGATGACAATTTATTCTTGCATAATAATCTCTATTGGAAGTACTCGATCTTTAATTGTGCTTTTAGAGTCCAAATCTTCTTCCAATGTGGAGGGGGTATGAGCTGCTTGACACCATATTTCATGGATTGACGAAATTGGAAGAACTAAACCCTACTACCTCCCTCCCTATTTAAACTTCCAAACCGTATATGGCTCATAATTTATGTAGTTGATGTGGTGCCTTTTTATCACGCGGGTTTGCTCTAAATTAGGAAGTTTAGGTGAGTCATGTGGGTTCAGATGATGTGAGGGTATTTTAGCTGAATTTTCCCTATAAAAAATGGAAGAGTAGAATTAGAAAATTTATTGTAGGACTGACTAAAAGGAAAATCGGAAGTTCATTGTGGGACGGGGAGTTTAATATATCCTGACTTGACCATGTATTTATGGTCCAAAGTAAAATTCCATATCCACCGATATTGATGTTGAGATACAATCTTCCTTGGTAAGGATAGGATGAGTGCAGATGTTGAAGAACTTCTCCATGTTCGTTCTTTCTTTCATGTATAAAACTACTAAAATTATGTTATTCACCAATTTTTATTAATTTACTTTTGGTTCCAAAGCCATAATAATTCATTTCAAAGAAAGAAAAAAATGCTAACTCAAAACATATTCCTTCTGTTTTACTGTATTTGACACATTTTTCTTTCTTTCTTTTATTTTTTAAATATTAGCACACTTTTTTTTTAAAAAAAATTCCAATTTCATCCACTCTATCTATTTTTTTCTTTTCTAAATTCAACCGCATTCACCCATTTCATTGATCATACATCGAACATCTAAAATTATGGTGCCAAATATAAAGATACAGAGGTAAATGAATATTGTTTACAAGTGAAGTTCAATTGTTATCATGAATCGAAGAGAATTGGATGAAAGACACACAAATGATGATGAGGATCTTAATTCTGGATTACAGATTGGACTAATCGTGATTTAATAATTGACCTATGACAACACTTTGCCAGTCCCTTTTCCAAACATACTAATCTACCAGTTCTTTGCTAAATAAGCAGGTATTCCGACCTGCTATTTTAAATGGAAAACATCACCATCACTGGTCTATAATACACACGAGGAAAAAGCAATGACACTCGCAAAGGTATGGTTGTGTCTTAACACAATGACAAGAGGGCAGAATTCAACGAATTGATTTAATGAGAAGAGGTTGATACACTTTTTTTGAGCTTTGGAGTTACAACCTCGGCATTTCAGTTTTAGGAGGATGAAGATGGCTGCAAGTGTTTTATAAATTACTCTCTCCGTTCCACCAGTTTTGGCCTATTTTTTTGTCAACTTTCTCAGACCATGTTTGACCATCAATAACTTTAATTACGGATATTAATG
>JAULKK010000011.1:4011627-4040621 GCA_032355705.1 Rubia peregrina
TCTATTACACTAAATAATATATTCATCAAAAGATGGAAAGTGATCGGGTATTAATTGGGTACCCATAATTACCCAATCTTAAATGGGTATATGGGAAGATTGAGATTTCAATCCCATTTCTCTTTGTAACCCAATACTATAAAACTCATTTGATCATAATATAAAACTAAAAAATAATGGAAATTTTTCATCCCATTAACTTGTATTTAATGGATCCCAATAATTATTGAGATTAATTGACCCCTCTATAAAGTTACCAGTCTATCCAAACATTTAATATCAAGGACTGGGCACCCAAAATCTACCCGTCTCATGGACGATTTACATTTTTTTTTAAAGGAGAGAAGAATATAGATGAAATACCAGTTGATATCGCAACCACTGACAGTTTCAGCTGGTAAAGTGACTGAACATGAATCAAAACAAAAAAAGAAGTGGCATATTTCATACTTTGGAACAACAAAAATGGCATTGGCCCCTTTACCCTTTAATATTTTTTTTGAGAAACCTTTACCCTTAACTTAAGGTAAGTAAGTAATTGGGTGCAATATTTGTCACCTAAACCAGCCGAAAATCTAAGCAATACCTGTGGCTAGGAAGGGTAAAACAACCTGTTTGATCTATAGCTCCTTAGAAGCAAGTGAAATGAAAACGGCAAGGTGTTGACTACATCCTATACTGGATAGCACTACTTCGAGTTTGACAGCAGAGTATCACATTGAGTAAGCTTACATGAAACTGGCATCTCCAAAAAGTAGATTGAACATGTCATCAGGAGTAAGAAGAGTTGTTCCACCGAGAACCAGCTCTATATCAGGCCTGCTACTTTGTGACAATGCCTCATGAGCTTCAAGTACCTGGGACATAAAAAGCAAAAAGGTTGTCAATGAAAGGCCAACATCTGTACTGTAGATGATAGAAGGTCGAGGTTTTATAAATTTTTGTTCTCCTTTTGCATCACCACATATAGTCATCAATAATATAAGTTGATATGTCTAAATAGTTTCCATAAACAAAGTTATGTCCAGAGTGTTAAGGATAGTCCTAGGCAGAATGAAAGCCAAACCAGAACTCAGAAAGACAGTTCAGTATTGCACACCTCGACACCGTTGATGCCACCAACAACAAAAACAAGAATAACATTCTGGTCGCCAAGACTTGATTTTGCCTGCATGATAATTGAAAATAAAATTTTCCTTACTGGACTTCTTGCAATACAATCAGAACAAGGGAGGACACTTTAAAATGAAAAAGACAGATTAAGAATTCAAACTCAGTACCTGTCCTAGACCAAACCTTCCAAATCCACTCTTGAAAAGGCGTCCAACAGCGGAGGAGTGATACTCCAAGCCAGGGACATCATACTTAGCTAACACCCTCGTTAGAATGTTAAAAATCAATCCTTTGCTTGAATAAGAATCATCACTGAATTTTGTTTCTGCTGGGATATTGTTTTTCATGTGGGATAATTTGTGAAGGAATTTGAAAAGGCTATCAACCCTATCTCGTAGTTCTAACTTAAACTGCATGTCTCCATATACTTGCTCTTTATTTGTGTCCGTATCCTCATCTTCCCAATTTTCCCACTGATCATCATCAAAACCAGCTGCTTCCAGCTGACTGGAAGAACCTTCCTTTGTTTCTTCCGTATTTTTATTGGAAAAGCTGCCTTTGAACTCTTCGGTTAACCCTTGAAGAAACTTTAGTTTTGCAATTGTTGGGTTCTCAATAACTGCATCTATAATAGCTTCTTGCATAAAATGTTCCTCTTGCCAAGAAAATGGACCCCCAGAACCAGAAGTCGGGAAATTCTTACCAGCCAGAATGTAGCCAATTACAGCAAGAAGTAGGGCATCTTGAAGACCAAGTAGACCCTGTGATGCTTCACTATTTTTGGGGTCTTGCGAACCCACTAAAGCACTTTTATTAATGAGATCACTGATTTGAGCAGCAAGGCTTTGGCTTGTGTCTCCTGCATTAACATTCAATATCATCTCAGCACTGCTAAATGCATCCCATTTGGAATAATGTAATTCATCCAAAGCATTCAATGCAGCAGCAGTTAACTGAATTATGCCCTTGTTTCTCAGCAGAGATGACTGACTTTTGGACAGTGCTTTAATCATTGAAAGCAGCTCAGACTTTGAAACCGAGCCAGGGTTAGTTTTTGAATTCAGAGGTATCTTTTCCTGGCGTAAACTCTCCCGAAGCCATTTTTTTATTAGCACCGCAGAATCTTTTGTTCTCCTCTCCAATATGGCTTCCAGGTAATTGGTTCCATGAAAGTTATCGGTGGAAACTAATGAACCCCTTATTTGCCCACTCTTGGATTGTTTCTGGATCTGGTCACCGTCAAGTTTCTTGCTAAGGTTAGTCAAACCCACAATTTGAGAAGAGAAGTTGTCAGAATTCCATCCATTTAGAAATGCCTCAATGCTTTCTAGCAACTGAAAATTGTTTATTGAACTTTCTTCCTGAAGAATCTCATCAAGTGGAACTTGAACATCAAGCGGAGTGCGTAACACAACACCTTTGGCTTGCCCTTCAAAGCCTTTCACGTGGCTTATCAAAGTTGTCAATTCCTTGCGTGGCAAAGATGAAAGGATTCGATCCACAAGTGAATCCCCATGACAGCATGGAGTGAGGAGATCAAGTGTTCGGTCAATGATAAGTAGACCCGCAGACCTTTTTCGTCGACCAACGTCATAAAGACTTGACATGTCCATTAAGAGCTTCCCAACAGTTTTTGAGAGATCACCAAGAGAAAATATTTCCAGCTTCAGATCCATCTGCATGCATGTGGAGAGATCTACAACATTAAAAGTAATTATGGGAGTGCCAATTGCTAATACAATGATGATTATAAACTTAAATGGTGTAAATTGAAAACACTATTACCTTCGTAGCGAGATGATATATAAACTGAGCTGTTAGAGTTGCCCCAGGAGGAAAATCTTCACTGTCATCGGGAGCTCCAGTGCTAATCGAAGGCAGCCCTGGGCTTATTGAGTTCTCGTGTTCAACTGATAAATGTGCTGCTGCAACAGATCCTTCCGAAGGTAAAACAAAAACTCTAGGTGATAAAGGACACAGCAACAGAGGGAAGTGATGGATGCCAACAACTAGTTTTTGACCTCCCTCTGCTGCAGGTCTAGGAAAACCTTCTATGTGTGAAGCTGTTGCACTTAAAATTGTTCTAGACTCGTTAATTTCATCTCCACTGGAAGCCAGTTGGGACCATTCGTCACCTTCTGGACTAGGGGTTTCTTTCAACTTCTTGTCACTAGGCTCACTTGACTTCATGAGACTTCTCTTCATTAGTTCTTCATAATCTTGGACTAATAAAGATTCATACTCACGGAAAGCATCCGGTCCCAGTGGTGAATCAGGGTATGCTGAGTGGCCTAACTGCATTTTAAAATGATGGATCCAACTCTCAGAGAGTAGGTTTGATGAATAACTCAAAACAAACATGGTAACTTCTCTGGAAATATTATGCAACAGTATTTGAATTCTTGAGTTCAAGAATGTCAAACAATATCCAAGTTTCTGTGAATTAAACTGAAAGAAAAAGAAGCTTAAAAATATATAATTTTGCTAAAAAGTGTCTGTAAAACAAAGCAGCATTTCAGAAACATAAGTAATTCTATCAAATTGTCTACCAATTACAAGATGCTGGAAGAAAAACACTGTGATACATGACTTTCTATGCCACCAGATAATTGATGAGATGAAGACAAATCAGTAATTTAAATGAAACCAAGGAAGCAAAATATTAAAGCTCATAATAACCTCTGATATTGATGTAAAAATAGTACAGTGTCGGATTTTCTGAAGAGTGCTCAAACAACGTAAAATGTATCGATGTGCATCACTAAGAAGACGAGAGGTGAGGACCACAACTTTCTCCGCAGGTTCAGGATTTGATTGCCAATTAACAACCTGGAAAATTCGTTGGTGCAGAATATCAATAAAAAGGAAAGGAATAGAAACCATTGAAAGAGAAGCTAATTACTCTTGCAAAGTCAAGCATCTAGGTTAAGATCTAAATGAAGAACATAAGCACTAAAAACCTTGGCTCCGTTGAAAGCATATAAAACTCTTACAATAACTTGACATCTTTTACATGCTTTAGACAATAACACAAAAATGAAGTAACTTGGATACAAAGAAAAATTAATTCGATGCGAGAAATAGAGCTGAGCAATTCCTGTCAAAATTTGCAGAGTAAATCCCATTGCAAAACAAGAGTTGATTTCTTTTAGAAGCCTCCTTAGAGAAGTAATTTAGCTCAGAACTATTATCCCAAATAGATCTTCCGATACAACAAAGTTGAACTATTCTCAACTGGAACTTCTACAGAGACAGTCAAGTATTTCATGTGGTCAAAGGACAGCTGAACCACAACTATAACGAAAAGGTCAATAAGCTCCAGTGCCAAAAATTGGAAGAAAGCTAACTAACCCTCCGCGTCGATAAATCATGCATCAATGATATTTGATCAATAGACAAAAAAGGGGCTAAGCAAATATCTCCAAGCCACTAAGTACAATAATGTACACATTGTACACAACATGATCAATAGACTCAGGCACTGTTCTTTTGGACGTATCTCCAGTTCAGATCAGTTGTTATTAGTAAAAAATTGTTCAGACATGTAACCTCATCGAGAGCAGATGCGTTCTCCAGGCTGCAAACAGCCCGAGCCCCGAGCTCCAATAAAAGGGAATATGCACCAAGCAACTGAAAGCACTCCGTACATCCAGCATCCAGGTAAATAACAGCATCTTTTATATCATCTGAAATCTAAAAATAACAATACAAAATTGTTGTTAACAATCTATTGGTAACCTAAATGGTTCTGAAAATTATGCAATGCATATACATGTATAATTAAGCTGGGAATAACAATTAAAGAATTAAATAGGAAATGGCAGAGAGTTTACTTGTCGAATGGAATCCAAGCAGCATCTGATGACATCGACCATGGCTCAATCTGTTCAGAAACGCCCCCAATTTCTATGTGAACAAATTCAGCTGATCATCCAGCGTCGTAAGCGTGTAAAATTGAGGCATCTGGGGGGAAGCATGAGCTGCTGACGACGTCGTTTAAGCTTCTAGTCTGATCTGCTCTATATGTGGAGAGTGCAGCAAGGTTCGTCTCACCAGTCTAGAATTGAATCAACGAGGGTACGTGAGAAGGCGTAGTAGTTCTTCGTTATTTATTTCACGCCTTAAAACTGGGAAGTGATTTTGAAACGATTCTTTGTGACGAGGGACAAAGGCGTGGCCATCAAAAGATTTTTGGAGAAGTACTTTAAACATCCACAATAGTTACTGTTTAACCCACTTTTCTTAATAATGAGTATTCCTTAAATAAAAAATATAATTGTGAGTTTTAATAACCGATCCTTAATAAGGAGTTGCTTCTTAATTAATGGTACTTCTTTGTTTGTGAAATAACCAATCAACCAATGATTGACCTTTGACATGTTGATGATGTTATAATCATGCTAATTGCATTAAAATTGATAAAAGAATCCCTTGAGTTAGAATGAGAAGACAAAGAATGTTTAACTACATAAACTAAAATGCACAATTCGTGATATTTTTACAATGAAGATAACCCTCAATTAACTTTCTAATCACACATCTATGCTCTCAGCTTCCCCCTTCAACTGAATTCGAGCAGTTGTTATGTTAATTTGTTACAGACCAATTGTTCGCAACTATTTTAGGCGTTGCCATCTTGTTTCCGATGAAGAACTTCTTTTTTGTTTTAATTGGCATGAACTTCAAGTTTTTCCCTTTCACCTAGTGAAAGATGATACCTTGCCCGATTCTAGTTGGGCCACACAGCCCAACTTATTAGGTAAGACATTTGGGTCAATTCGGCCCAATAAAGTTTTATTATGAATATGTCAGCTTTTGCCTATTAAGTGAAGAGAATTAGAGTTTCAATTATATATAATCACTGTTAGGGTTTAAGTACTATAAATATAGAGGCATGTCATTTATTTTATTCATTCACTATTCATTTTTTGGAAAAAAAAGACTGACTTTGGCATCAGAGAGTTTTTCCCTGAATACTCTAGGGCTTGTTTTCTTGCAGATTAAGGCTGATGAATCTGGAGCACGATTGGATTGGGCCATAGATTCATCAAGTGGCACGCCCAGTGGGACCGATTAAGTCAGATTTAGATTCCTTGATTTATGTTCACTTCTACAGCCACTACTCGAAGGAGCGAGAGGTTGAGAATCAAGGGAACATGCGCAGGTGACGAAGTTTAGTCTCTTTATAGGAGGAGGAAGAAAGACAAAGTAGCCACTCTCCCCACATCGCAAATTGTTGGGGCTGATCCGGTTGAGACCTTGATAGGGCATGACTTAGTCCCCCTGTTGTTGAAGGGTCTTTAGTTGGAGTTGTGGGATTATCGAGGCAACTGAAGATTTCCATAGAGCCAGAAATAGGGATTGACACCACGATGCCTTTGCAATACCTATTACTTGGCCTTGCGGGGACATGGATGGCCAATTCACAGAGGTTTCTGGTGATTCATTTATCAAGACTCATTAACGAAGAATTCAAGAGAATTGGAGCATGGGGGATGGAGTCGTGGCAGGATCGCAGCCAGACTTGGAGCAAGTGGAGCATATGTTAATGGCAGCAGGATATCAAATCACTCCCCATCGATATTACCTGGGGCAATGAGGGTTGTGGTGTCCTCGATGCTCGTGGAAATGCATAAGAGACCTCTGTCTCAACCCATGTTAGGGGTTCCATACCTGAGATATGCGAATGAAATTGTTTAGCCTAAACCGCAACCATCATTGCCTAAGTAACCAAGGCGTGGGCTACTCGATGCCTGACTCAATGCATATGGTTCCATCTTTTCCTGGTTTTGAGCATGGACAGATGGCGGTGTCTTTTTTGGGGTTTCAAGGATTCGGAACTCAAGGTCAACTAAATCCTGTGACATCTGGTCAAGGACCTTATGGGCATTATAGTCAATGATCTATGCCTCATAGGTATCCAGGGAATACATGAGTTAGGCCTTACTTGGGGTACATGGTTTCTCAACCAATAAATCATTTTCTTTATACAGAGGTTCATCGAGGACTGCACAAGAACAAAGATCCCTCGTCTGGAGAAGAGACGGGAGATGCTTTGAAGAGGGAGCTAGATGGATTAATAGGGCCAACGGGGTAGGTTGCAGGATCTCCCTTTAGCTCATTAATAACCTCTGTTCGATGGCCAGTAGATACGAAGCCATCAGATGAACTCTCAGGATTTTGATGAGAGGTTGACCTATAAGGTCGTAGGCAGTTACCTTCGAGGAAAGTCCCAGGAGTGGTTTAATAAATAACGTAGGGCTCCTTGCATTCATACCGGGATTCCTGTGGGGTTCCTTTGAGTCATTATTGCTAGAAGAAAAAAATCATGAAGGCATTACCCGAATTGTACTAGACGAAGCAAAATCCAGGGGAATCTACTGAGACATTCTACCACAAATATGTATATGAGAGTTTGGGAGTTGTACAAGGAACTAAGAATGAGGTGATCCAATGATATTTGATAGGAATGGAGGATGTAGAGCTTTACAAGAAGCTGGCCACTAAAACCCCTCAAACTCTCTAGCAGCTTCAAGAAGTGGTGGAGCAACATTTTAAGATGGAAGAGGAGGCCAGGAGGAAGAGAGAAGGATTGGCGGCTAAGCATGTGAAACCTAGTGACTATCTAGGTAAGAAACCATGGAGCTAGCAAGGTCAGGGTTTGAGAGGTATACACCCACGGGCGATCTCAAAATGAAATATGGAGCATCTATCGGGGCCTGTTTCGAGCACCTCCGCCAACGAGAGAATTAGTTGGGGCTGCTGCAGCAATGAGAACCATAAATAAGTACTGCAAGCACTATAGGGATTATGGTCACCACACAAATGATTGTTCTCATCTTAAGATGGAGATCAAACGGTGTGAGAAAGAGGGCCTTCATAAGGAGCCTGTCTCTCGACAACTTTTAATGCTTGTAGGTCTTACAAGAGAAATTTTAATGCTTGGAACAGGGTTGATCGAGGACCTTAATGTCAGGAACAGGAACAACGAGAGGAGAAACCTCGGGGTCAACCTGTGGAGAACCAGAAGAGGAATGAAGGAAACCATGTTGTTCACAAGGTGATTAATGTCATCAATGGGATCGTGGTGGGAGAGATCTTCGAATACGATTATGAAGGATGATTCGTGACACGCACCTGCAGGAGATCCTAAACATAAGCGGTTTGGCTGGATGAAATGATTACATGTTCCAAAGCAGATGCAATTCCCAATCAAACCCCACATCCAGATCCTATGCTAATTTCAGCAGTGATTGAAACTTCTTTGGTGAAGAGGGTGTTCATTGATGATGAGAGTGGCGTTGAGATAATGTTTGTAGATTTCTTCGATCAGTTGGATATTTGCCATAGTAATTTGAATAAGTCAGTTTCACCATTGTCAGTGTTTATTGGTAAAACCGTGTATCCTTTGGGAGTGATCACCTTTCCAGTCAGGATCACCGATGGAGAAAAAAGAGTAACAATTGACTGTAGTTTCGCAATTAACAATGTTTATTCTTCTTACAGCGTAATCTTGGTGAGACCTTAGATGTGTCAATCTCGAGCGGTGTTGTCACCTATCATTTAATGATGAAATTCCCAACAGACAAAAGAGTGGCATCCATTCAAGGGAATCAAGTGATGTCAATAAGTTGCAATCTTGCGGCATTGAGAGGAATAAGGAAAGTAAATGATGTGGCTTCAGTTCATGGGGAGATTGGGAAAGCGGACACGGAGCAAATCCCAATTCAAAATTTTGGAACGGTTGTTGTGGGGGAAGCTTATCCCTGAAAAAGGGAAGGAGGAGTTGAGAGCCCTGCTAGATAGAGTATGCCGATGTATTTTCCTAGAGCACATCAGATTTTACGGGGGGTACCATCACAGTTGGTTTTTCACGGTTTAAACATCTACCCCTCGATAAAACCTGTTAAGTAGAAGAGAATAGTATTTACTTCTGAGAGAACTGAGGCAATTTAGATGGAGGTGGAGAAAATTATCAAGGCGGATATCATCTAGGAGGTGTTCTATCCTGAATGGCTAGCCAATCTTCTTATGGTCCTAAAATAGGATGACGCGTGGCGCATGTGCATTGACTTTAAGGACCTAAACAAATGTTGTCCCAAGGATAGCTACCCTTTGCTGCCAATCGATAATTTGGTGGAAGCTATAGCTAGGCATCATGTTATGGATTTCTTCGATGCTCACAAGGGTTATTATTAGATACTGATGGTAGAGGAAGATAAGGACAAGACCACATTCATAACGGATATGGGTACTTTTTGTCTCAAGAAGATGCCATTTGGGCTTAAGAATTCTGGGGCTACTTACCAGTGCTTGGTGGATAAACTCTTTAAGTAGCAAATAGGAAGTAGTATGGAAATATATGTGGATGATATGGTGGTAAAAAGCAGGATGCATGAGCAGTTTTTGTGAGATTTGGAAGAGACATTCAAAGTATTATGACAATAAAATTTGAAATTAAATCCGCCCAAGTGTGTGTTCGGAGTAGGGGTAGGAACTTGGGTTCATGGTCTTGGAAAGGGGGATCGAAGTTAACCCAAAAAAGGTGGAAGCTTTGATGAAGATGAAGAGTCCACAAACTTTAGAGAAGGTCCAGAGGCTTACATGGTGTCTTACAGCCTAAGTTGATTCTTATCGAAGGGTGCAGAGAAGCATTTTCCCTTCTTTGATGTATTGATAAGGGAAAAAATTGAGTGGAAAGAGAAGTGCGAAGAGGCATTCTTTGCTTTAAAGGAGCATCTTCGGGTTTGGGCCACATTGATGGAACCCGAGAGGGGAGAGGTTCTATATCTTTATATTTCTGCTTTACTTTGGCTATACGTGAGGTTTTGGTGAAGGGGAGAGAGAAACAACAATACCTAATTTAATTCGTAAGTAGGGCACTACATGGCCCTGAAACGCGGTATCCGATCTTCGGAAGGCTAATATTAGCTTTTGTTCATGCTTCTATAAGGTTGTGCCCATATTTTCAAGGTCATACAATATTGTTGCTTACCAACCACCCTATCAGGCATATACTTTTGAAACTCGAAGCTTCAGGGAGAATGATGAAGTGGGTTGTTAAATTGGGAGAATACAATATCCAATTCCAGCCTAGAATGGAAATTAAGGTCCAGGCCCTAGTAGATTTCATAGTGGAAACCACAAAACCCATCGAAGTAGGGAATGATTCCTTGAACAAGGAGGTATGGAAACTATATGTGGATGGATCTTCGCATTCGGGGGGAAGTGGAGCAGGAGTGTTGCTCATTAGCCCTGACGACACAGATTTCACTTATGCAATACATTTTGATTTTAAGTCTACGAACAATAAGGCCAAGTATGAGGCTTTGATAACTGGTCTTTGATTAGCCAAGGAGCTGAAGGTTGCGAAATTGGAGGTATTCAATGATTCATAGATTGTGGTTCAACAGGTTAATAAAGAGTATGAAGCCAGAGAGCGCAACCTATAGTGCTATCTAGAGGTGGTAAAGCCTTTGTTGGGCTACTTTCGATCATGTACACTGACTCAAGTGCCAAGAGAGAATAACCAAAAAGCAGATGTGTTGAGCTAACTGGCCTCCTCAGATTTGGGTGTTTGATTACAAAAACAGTTACTTATGGAGACCTTGAGCAAATGAAGTTTAGAAGAATATGTGGTGATGGTCATTGAAGAAAATGAGTCGTGGATAACCCCAATTATCAGTTACCTTTCGGGATGGGATCCTCCTAGGGGAATCTGTTGAAGCCATGACGATATGTCTCAAATCTTTGAGGTATGTGATAAAAGATGATATTTTGTACCGAAGAGGCCATTTACAACCACTACTTTGATGTGCTACTCCTTATGAGGCTGGTTACCATATCAGGGAGGTCCACAAGGGAATTTTTAGAAGTCATCAGGGGGCTCGATCAATTTCCAAAAGACTTATCCGAGCTGGGTATTACTGGCTCATGATATTCGATGATGGAAATAAGTTCATCCAGTCTTGCCCCCAATGTCAGAGGCATGTGCTGATTAGACATGTCCCTCAGAAGGAGATGATGAACATACACAGCTCTTGGCCCTTTGATAAATGGGGGATTGACTCTGTGGGGCCTTTCCCATGGGCCCCCGGAAAGTTCTGGTATCTCATTGTAACAATTTATTACTTCCCTAAGTGGGTGGAAACCGAACCATTGACGAACATGAAGGGGAAGTCTGTTATCTTGTTCTGTGGGAAGAATATCATCAGTCACTTTGGCATTCCAAAGACTATCATAGCTGACAATAGGATGCAGTTTGTTGACGACCCATTTAAAAGCTGATGTGAGGAGTTCAAAATTCCGCAGAAGGTGATGAAAGTGAATCTTCCATAAGCAAATGGGAAAGTTAAGGTTACATATCGCACCATTGTCAATGGTACTTGAGCATGGCTCGAGGGAGTAGATGGAAATTGGATTAATGAACTGCTAAGTAAATTGTGGGCTTATCAAACAGCTGAGTCTTCTGCTACCAGAGAAACACCGTATAGATTGGTTTATGGTTCAAAAATTGTCACCTAGTGGAAATTGGTGTACCTAGCCCAAGGATGATGGTAAATAGTGAAGGGGAGGTTAATGAGGACAACCCTCGTTTGGACCTCGAACTGGTGGAGGAAAAAAAGAGTTGGCAACTCTGCATGAAGCTAAGGTGAAAGAGAGGGTCAAACGCTACCATGATTGAAGGGTGCGCAAATTTTAGTTTATTTTGGGAGATCTTGTTATAAGGAACAATGAGAAAAGCCAACATAAACCCGATGGGAAACTAGCTGCGAATAGGAGTGGCCATATAGAGTTCTCGAAGCTCATCCAGGAGGAAGCTGTGTGCTCAAAACGATCGGTAAAAATTAAATTCTTCGGAGGTGGTACATTGTCAATCTTCGCAAGTATCACCGCTTTTGAACGAGTGATTGCATTGTATCTAGTTATGTTAAAAATCTTGCCAGGGATTAGCTTAATCAACCCAAAAATAGCTCTAGGCGATAGGTGTTGCTCCTCGATGAGAGATAGTACTTGGTGTAAATCAATGATCGCCCTTGAAACCAGATTATTTTGGGAATTTGTATGCCATGTGCTGCATCCAACCATGCCCAACTTCGTACGCTATGCAGTGCGACTGGATGATTTAATAAACTCGTACGTTATACGCTGCAATGGGTTAATCTATATGGTGCATGCTAATTTAACTACTTATAGTTGCATGCTGAGAGACAACACATATTATTACATAAAAGATGACGAAGTACATTTATACTTACGTAAAAATGGCGAAGTAAACCTATTCTTATATCAAGAATGACAAAGTAAACTTATTATTGTTTCCAAAAATATTATTAAAAAATAATACGAGGTACAAAGCTACTTATGATTGCATGCTGAATGTTGCATTTGTTCTTGCTTACGTCAGAAATGATGAAGTATAAAAGGTTTTACAATCCACTTCGATAAATGTTTATCGAGATTAAAATTATATAATATTACAACAGATTTTACATTACAAGATACAACAAGATGTTACAAGATAAATACATTCAATCAGACCACGTGACATTTTCAACATTAATGTCAATGACCCTTTTGAAGTCCCGGTTAGCCTCAAAATCTCATGAGGATTGCATGCTTCCTCTACGATATCAAGAGCAACAGTTGTATGGGTCGTAGTTTTCTTTTTGCGCAATTCTTCGTGGAAATGTTGAATTGAAGGGTTCCTATTATTACACCAAGACTCTAGCTCTTCGTTCATTATGGATAGATCCTGTGTGAGCCGAGTTAACTCATCGCAAACCTGAGCTAGTTTAGACCTGCCTTAGCCAAATCCTGAAGAGATATCTTTAACTCTTTTTTCAAAGGGGAACAATACGATAAGAAATAAAAAAACAATCATTAAAGATAAAAATGAAGACTACAGAATTCATTGATAATCATTTCTAAAAATTGAAGTACAAATTGAGAGAGGAATGAATTAATACATCATCAGAACCTATTCTATCATCGATATTCCCCTACTCATTAACGGTATGGGGATCCCCATCATTCTTTGAGGGATCCACCTCTGGATTGGACTTTGCAATGGTAGTAGCTATGTCGTTAAGGTTAATCTTTTGAAGATCTTCTACGGTAAAAAAACTTCTGGGTCTCTTTGATGAAGTCAAGGAGTATAATTTTTAAACCGCCTTTGCTGGTCACCTCTATCCACTTGGCCACCAATTTCCAATCCATATCCTTATCACATGCTTCTATAGCAGTTGAGCTTGATCTCCAGAAAACTAGGAAGACATTGATACTATCAAATTGTAACGACCAATCTTCTTCGAATTCTTCGGAAGATCGACGAGTAGTTGGTGAAACTCCTTAGTCTTAACCACCTTATTGGAGTGAGACTCTAAGAGAGCATGTTGAGCCTTAGGGTTACATTTTCTTGCCTAGAAATGTTTTTTCAATTTTTAATGCTGCCATCTTTCTCCTTGAAATCCTTCTTCAACGTAGGGTCATTTATGAACGTGTCAATGAGGAACTTGTTTCTCTTTTCTTCTACATGGTTCACCTCGTTATTGAACCATTCCCACTATGCTGACAGGGCCTATGTCAGCTTCTGCCTGATTACCAGCAGCTCAGACCTTGTCTTTTGGAACTTCTTCCTCTACATTAAGTGTGTCAGTAACTTCTGCTTAAGCTGGCTGAAGCTATCGATGATCTCAACCTCCAGATTGTTGAACCACACCATGGCTGCTGCTGTCAGGGTGGTTGCACACACCTTGCACTAGATGGTCTTCATTATCGCGAAGGTGGCCATGTTGGTGCAGAATGTGTGCAAGTAATCTTCTTGATTTACCTCGCTATTGTACTGCTCTGGGTTCATCGGTAACTTCAGCTTTGTGTCAGCCGTGAATACCTGTATCCTTCTAGTGAATGACAACTATCTGATCTCCTTCCTCGACTTTTCCCTTATCTCTCTCAACTGGGCCTTGACATCCTCTTTCTCCCTCGGCGGCGATATGTAACCTACTTGCCACTCACGGTCTGCTGCCTCTCCACCTCTAACCCGTGTCTTTTTTATGGAGGTGACTATGCTTTTAATGATCTTTGCCATGCTCCTGATTGTCTCCGAACCCCTTTCCCCTCGGATGGGTGCCTCGCTGCCACCCTCTTATTCTGGAAAGAGCTCCATCGGCTTCATACCGTATTTCTTTCACCTCGGCTTAAAATTTTCTCTTTCCTCCATCTACTTCAACCTCATCACCATCTTCTTCAGCAATGCCATAATTTTCTTGACAATCTCTGAGTTGTTTACAAGCTCTGCCACATGCAAAACTGATATCGCTTCCTCGTCGGTGTCAGCATCGGGGTAGACTCCTTCTCCAGATACATCACATCATCCATAACCACCTGGTTAAATAAGTTTCTTATTGGTTGTCCCTCTATTTGCTTGAGCTGCACGGATGCTAAAATATGATGTGATCCCCACAGACGACACCAATGTTAATGCTAGAATGTCTCATCTCCTTCCCATCATTCGTCTCCGATTCAGTGATCACCTGAGTCTACAAAGAAGACAGCTTGAGGTCAAACATGCAGGCTTAGGGCCATACCTACATCGACGCTCCGGTCAGCCATGTCTAGCATGTAGAGAATATTTATATGAATAGTAAGTTGATTATGAGATCTTACCTCGTGTGCATATTTATTCCCCTTGTTATACGTGTTTGGTGGTTGATTGGACAGCGCCCGTCCCATCTCGATTTCCTATTGGTCATTCTTCCCATTATCCTTTGCTTGGGCATGTTCTTCTTATTGGGTCGAGAGCATACGGTATAGGGCTGATAAGCCCATACTTTATCAGTAACCTTTCAGTTTACGTGGTGAAGGACCCCAAGGCGCGTACCGTATGCAAAGAGGGCATGAATATCTAGAAGTTAAAGAATGGTCATAAGACATTGTATTTGGGTCACTGGAAATTCCTCCCGATGAAGTACAAGTTGTGAGAGGACACGTTTTAGTTTGTTGGTGGGAAAGAGGGCAGTAAGGCGCTAAGACCATTGAAGAGGGTTTTCATCTACAACAAGGTGAAGAAATTTAATGTTATTCTTGGGAAAAAGATGAAAATGATGGGTGCAGTGCCTGATAAACCTTGGACGAAGAGATCAGTTTTCTTTGATTTACCACACTGGGAGCATTTGAAGGTTCGACATTGTTTGGATGTAATGTTCATTGAAAAAGAATGTATGTGAGAGTTGATTGAGACCTTACTTGACATTCTTGGGAAGATGAAGGACAGTTTGAATGAGCAAAAGGATTTGTCGGATCTTGGTATTCGGTGGGATCTAGAACCGAGGGTGAGAGAGAAAGAGAGAAGTGAAGGTAATTGCCTCCTGCCCTGTAAAATTTGCCAATGGACGAGAGGAGATCAGTTTGCGAGTGTATTCAAGGAATGAAGGTACCATTCAGTTACTCTTCTGATATTAGTTGTTTTGCAGATGATGATTTTCTTATGAACGCCTTGAAATCACATGATTTTCACACCCTTATGCAATAAGTGTTTCCCGTTGCCATCCGTGGTGATATGGAGGAGGACGTGTGATTTAGTGTTATTGCCCTATGTTTCTTCTTTAACTTGATTTGCGGGAAGAATATTACCAGACATGCTCTTGATGTGTTGGAGCGGGATGAGGTTTTAGTGTTATGTCAATTTGAGAAGTACTTTCCTCCCTCATTCTTTGACATCATGGTACACCTCATCATCCATTTTTTTTATAGAAATCAATTATGTGGTCCAGTGGGACTTCATTATATTTAGCCATTCGAGGGGCACATAGGAGTTTTCAAAGGTTATGTTCACAATCGCAGCCAGCCGGATGCGAGTATTGTGCTAAGGTACGTGATCGAAGAGATCAATGAGTATTGTACTACGAACTTAGTTAGAAAGTAATTGGTTAGAGTACCTGAACAATCACACTTTGGCAGGAATATTGGGGCGGCACGTTCAAAAGGTACACTAGATACACCTTCAATGCTGAGTTGATGAAAGTTCACCTGTATGTTTTATGGAATTGTAGCGATATTGCAACCTATGTTCCAGAGCGCGTATCATATTTACAAGTATAATAACCATACTAGTCATTGAATAAAATACACTTGGAGCATTCTTCCACATTTGTGAATTGGTTTTATAATTACTGCAATATGGATGACATGCTTGGTAAACTTCGTGCCTTTGAAAGAACACCTAACTGCACTGTTACAAGATACCAAGGGTATGATATTAATGGATATAGTTTTGCAACGCTTGAGAAGAAAAACAAGAGCACAATGCAAAACAGTGGTGTTTACATTGATTTGGAATCAATGTGGCAGTCTAGCAAGAAAGATAAAAATCCTATTGTTGAAGTGATGTCCTTTTACGGGGTGATTGAGGAGATTTAAGAGTTGGATTATGTTGAGTTCAAAATTGTCATATTCAAGTGCTAGCGTGTTGATAATAGAGGCGGGGTTTGTACGGACAAACCCATGGGTTTCACATTGGTAGACTAAATTGAGTCAGTTACGAGGACGACAAGTTCATCTTAGTTGCCCAGGCACACCAGGTATTTTTAATGTCAGGGATCCTAGCAATGAGAAGTGGCATGGCGTCCTACATGGGAAGAAGTTCTACTTTGAATAGAAGATTGATTGGCCTGTCCCAGCCAAATGTCCTGAGTTTCCATCTATAAATCCAAGTTTGGAGGACGTGGGTGGAGCATTAGTAGGTAGACGGTCACATAGCAATGGATTGTGAGTAGATGAGAGTGGTCAAATTGTGGGGGACGATGCTGTCTTTAAAAGGAAAAGATATGTGAATCTCATCACCCGATATGTAATTAGTATTATACTTTTGTGTAGTCCCCAATGTCTTATCTAGTCAACATATTGATATTAAACTAAGAATTTGGGTAAAGTTTGGTTGTAGTGTAGAGCAGATTATTTTTCCCATTTAGTATAACAATTTAGAAAAGGTAAATAACAACCTAGCACCGGTATATCATCCAAAAATCAGTGCTGGAAAATAGAGTGGTTCCTCTTTTTCATCATAGGCACCGGGGTTCCCTGGATCAGCACTGGTAAATAGTACTGGTGCTGCATAATCAGAAAATATTTTGGAGCTTTGCTCTATAGTCTGTTTTTTGTAATTTTTTATTTAAAGCAAGCCTGGCCAGCTACCTTGGCATGACATAGGCATCGGTTACCATCTGATGTTGTGTACTTAGAAATATATTTGAGCCTTTTTCTCTTGAGTGTAGGGAAAGATAAAAAATTGATTTAAAGCAGCATCCGACAGCTGGTTTCACCTAAGATAGGCACTAACATTGTCATACCGGGCACCTGTCTTTGTACCGATGATCTATACTTAGAAAAAAGCCCTTAAGTCACCAGTTTTGAGAAAATGAATTAAAAACCCTTTGAAGCAGCACCAAACAACTGCTTTATCCCTACATAGGCACTGGTACCGGTGCTCTATACTTAGAAAACTTTAATCTTTCTATTGGGAATGAATCAAATATGCAAAATATTGAAACATTAGCTAGCACTGGTAGTTCATTTTACCATGTCGTTGCTGAGCAATGAAGGGAATGCAAAATTTTAAAATTTGGTAACTAATTAGGCAAGAAATTCAATTTTTTTGTAAAACTAAGATGGGCACCGGTCCATATACCGGTGCCAGATCATAAAAGGTTATTTCCGGCCCAAGGGATTTATGAGTGAAATAATTTCCAGTCCAGGCCCAACGAAAGCAACGACAAGAAGCTGCATCAATTCCTATGGGCACCGGTAATCACATAACTGGCACCGGTATGTTATGCCGGTGCTTCATACTTAGAAAGATTTTCTCATACTAGCTCTCTGACTAAAATTTAAAAAATGAAATTAAGCTAAAGCAGCTATAGGCTACTACTTTATTCATGCTAGGCACAAGTTTTTAAAAAAGGTACCGTTTGAAATACCGGTGCCTTCTTCTTAGAAAATTTCTAATCCGTTCGTCTGTGGACATGGAAAAAAAACAACCCCATTTTAATCAGCCACATGAAGCTGCTTTATATTGACATGGGCACCGATATTTTGTTTAATGGTACCGATTTGTTTCATAACGGTGCTCTATACTTAAACTATTTCAGGACCCACTACTAGATAATAGAAACAACATAGGCACCAATTGTTTTCATTCATACTAGCGCTGGGTTTGGGGGTATAAAAATAAATCTAATCATCTTCCTCGCATTAACGGTTTCCTTTCAACTCTAAAATTTCTTCCCACTATTTTCTCCTCAATAAATCTGATCTTAAACCACGATCTCCACCCTCATTACTCCTCATTTACACAACCCATATTGTATCTATAAAGGCATTAACTCGGAAGTGCTCGGAACTGCCCTCCACCTGGTTGGAACTTCTCATCCTTCAAAGGTATGTCCTCTATCTGAAGAGTTTATGTCGTCCCCCAAAGTTTTTGTTCCTTCAAATTCAATGAAATGGGTATGAAACACTAGGTGTTCGATGAAATGCCTCAATGAATCTAGTTCAATATTTAGTTGTTAAGGGTTGTACCCATTACAATTACCATGTCCAACTTGTTGCTTGTGATCTATGAGATGTGACATAGTGTATTACAAGTGTTTTTTACATATGTTGAACCATTTGTGTTGTTTCTTAGACAAGATTGATAGAATGGTTTCTATGTGTTTGTTCTTAGAAAGGATAAAGGATGTGTCCATTACTCGTTTGTTATGTCATTTATAACATGTCGATGTGGTGTTTAATGGAAATATTTTAGTTGGTTGGATGATCTTTACATTTGTGCAAATTGCCTAATACTTGGTTTCTTCAAAATGAGTTTGTTATGGTTTCACACACAAATGTTATAATAGTTGTTGTTTTATTAATGATTTTTAGTTGTCGTCATATATAGATGCCGCAGAAATCCAAAAAGGATGATGCGAAAAGGAAGAGGAGTGACCCTCCACCTAAAAAACAAGGGTCGGGGACTAAGAAGTTGGCCCTGAACACGAACATGAAAAAAAAGCACTGGTGGTACCCTTGACAATTCAATTTAAGGAAGAGGGTTACACAATTTTTTCTCCTAAACAGGCTGGCCTAATGGAGTCCGAGGACGATAGTGAGGAAAAAAGGTCGCGAACCACCGACTGTTGATGTTACCAAGATAGGTGGCAGTAAGAGCGAGTTATTTGACAAGTTTGAGATTTCCATATGGTGTAGGCTACGAGACACAACCACGTGCTAGTCGGTGATGCTAGCCAAGGAAAAGGATCATGTCCTGGTTGTGTTTGAGTGCATTAAAAGTGAGCTGGTATCCACGAAAAATAGGACTGCTTGGACCACTTATTGTAATTACGTATTCTGGAGGCAGTTCAAATTTGGTATATTGAGAAACTGGCCAGACGTGCCAAAAGATGTCAAGGAGGAAGCGTGAAAAGACATATAGGTAAAAACCTATAAATGAAAAACCTATACTTTATGCATAAATGATTTTATTAACCTTAATATTATTTAACAGCTCCTTGCAGGAAAATTTTAAATTTGAAACTAAGTTGACTGAAGAAAAATGGCGGAAGTTAAGGAAGGATGTGGTCAACAAGGGCGATGCACATAGAAATTGGAAAACAAAGGGGGGCGAACAAGTACATACATGGCATGCTGAGCAGGACAAACAAACCGAAGGCTTAACTATGAGGAAGGTACAAGTGGATGGATGAGGAAGAATGGAAACGGTTCGAAGAAACCAAAACAACTGAAGAGTACATGGTAAGTATAGTTCTTAATACAAAAAATATATTATTAAATAATTTTGGAATAAATTTTTTGCGTTAATGAATTAATGATTAAACATTTTATTGTATTAGAACATAAGAGAGAAGGCAACTGGCCAGTCCAAGGAAAATAATTACACCCACTACACGGGTCCAAAGGTCAACCGGACAATGAGGGAAAAGCTAATTGAGCAGCTAAAAGAGAAGGAGAGAAAGAAGCTCAGGAATCAGAGCTACAATGAAGAGGAGATCGAAGAGGAGCTCAGTTCCAATAATTTCAAGCCAGATAAATCACTGGTCTATCTTGATTCAAACAAGGGGAACATAAAGATTACCAAACCCCGAAAGTTAGAGCTATAACTGCGATAATTGTAAGCATACAATTCATATAAACATATTTATAACTGTAGAAATTCTTTAAATACTAACACTACAATATGAAAAGCAGTTAAGGATGAACGAGGAAGACGGGAAGGGAATCCTAGAGTTGCAACCCAGTGAGGACATTTTGTTAAGAGCCGCGAGGAAAAGGGATAACCCAGGTCGATATAGGGGTACACAGACTAAACTTCAAGAGTTGTGGCTATCTTACATCTAGCAAGGAGCAACTGCGGTAACAGCTCTCCGTCTCTGCAGAGGGAGCCGAAGAAAGCTCCTACTGATCAGCCAGTTGTGAAAGCGATGATAACTTACCTGGAGCAGTTGGTGAAGGAGATTTCTGCGGCATGCAAAGTTAATATTCCGGAAGGCCTAGATGACCCAGAGAGCTTTATTGAGAAGTCATTGGTTGATGTATTCACCGTTCTTAGTAGCCCGGGCCAAAATCCCAACGACGGAGAAAATGATGAAGAGGTTTATACGCATTTCAATTCCTTAAGTTTATTTATTTTTCTTATCTTTTTAATTTAAATCTATGAATGTTTGGACTAACTTCATAATTAGTTCGTGTAATAGGATGGTGAGTTGGTTACCTTATTCATTAATAACATTGAGGGATAAAAGTAAGGGTCACGAAAGCATTGATCCAGAAATCAAGGTGTCGCGTAAGGCTATGGGTAGAGTAGCTTGCGTCCATGTGTACGAGGGAATCTACTATTCGAATGTTGGATTGCCTTCTACCAACCATGCTTTCAATGATGTGGAAGAGGCATTGGGGAGTCTTGTAGATTGACCTATGTCTTTGGTCGAATGTGGAGATGATCCCTAACCTGAGGACGTGGAAGGCAATGTGGTCCGTGACGATGATCTTTATTGCCTTAATATCAGCAACGCTGAGGTAATAAATACAAAAAATTAGAACAACTATTATTATTTATTCCTTATTTAAAATTCTTATAAGTTAACTTTATTTTCTCACTAGGATACCCTGAAATCTATGCCAAAACAATCCAGATCAAGGAGCAATTACCGTCCATCCAAGCAAAAAATTCTGCAACAATGCCACTCAAACAAGTGCTTTCTAAGACCATCCATTTTCCCATAAAAAAATAATTTTGGCTCTGCCTAACACTCGTTCTTTTCCAAAATCACAAATTCGCAACCGGCGTAATTTGACGGCATACCCCAATATGGCGAACTACGTCAAGTACTACGACGAGCTTGTGAAAAGCATGAAGGAGACATGAAAGGTTGTGTTGTTGCCACAATTATGAAATTCCACTTTTGGCACGTATCATGGATGTGGATTGGAAATCGATCAAAAGGTGGAGTTCGGAAACAAGCTTGGCAACTTCCACTTGATACCCTGGTTATAGAACTTATAGATAGATGTGTGGATAGGGTGCATTTTTCATTTTCACATAAAGTCTATTAATGTTTTCTCAATTTTTTAAGCAATAACAAATGCTATTCTTCAAGGCACCTTTGGAACCAAGTCCTCGACACCAACAATGAGAGCATACAGTTTGTTTCGTCGAGCATGAGATGCTTGGTCCTAGAATTCAGAGCTATGAAAATATATAATCATGTCAAAGCGATTCTCGAAACCATGCTTCAGACTGACGCTGAAATTTATGTGGTGTTGTACATTAGAATGTAAGTGACACTTTAAAATTATAATAAGTCTAGAAAATTGTTCTTCGATTACAAAATCATTCATGTACTACTTTTCAATATAGCGATCATTGGTACTTAATCCTCATCCTTTCTAGTACGGATGAAGTTTATACCGTTGACTCGATAACTGGAGGAATCAAACCCTACCACACTGTTGAAAACTAAGTCTTTTCCAGGTACTTTAATTTCTTTCTTCGTACTTATTTTATCTTCTTTAAGTCAAATGGGTAATCTTTAGAAGTGCTACATTGACAGGCTAGCATATCGATATCAAAGAGAAAAGAAAAGGATTGAACCATCTCCGGATTACACCTGGAAAATCACGAATATTGATGTAAGTCATTCAATACAAAGTACCCTTATTCCTAACATTATTTCAGACAATTACATTTGATTAATTTTATTTGCAGTACCAGCATCAGGTGAGTGGTTGGGAATGCGGGTACTATGTCCTCCTATTCATGGAAGAACTTGTGTTCAAAAGTACCTCTACCAATATTCTAGAGGTCAGTCAATAAATTACAAGTAAAATATTTGTTCTTCTTACCTAATCAATACTTACACCTAATGTGCAGAGATTATGTAAAAAAGGCATTTCCCAAGGGAATAGGAGCATACAATACCAAGGAGATAGCAGCTGTAGTCGACAGATGGTGCGAGACTTGGGTGGAGATATAATCGAAGGAAGCAAAGAAGTTGATAAACCCCCTACCATAAAATGGAGCAAAAAAATTGAATTTATTGTGATTGTGATTTTGTTTATGATTATGTTGGTTGTTGTTGGAGGATTTTTTAAGAATTCTACAGTTTCTAATATTTTCAGTTGTTGTTTCTTAGTATTAATCTTGGTTCGATTCAGACTATATTTAATTCTATATATTTAAATTCAGAATAAATTAGTCGTTCTGCATCTATTCTATGAAATTTCACTGGATATCGATCCGGGATAGGCTAGGCAAAATTAAAATATTGCATTGCAAATTCTAACATAAATCAGTACCGGTATATGATATTACTAAACGTTGCTAGATTACCTAGCACCAATAATAATCTGTACTGGTGCTCAATCTATACCAGTTCTCAAAATATTAGTCCGCTTCATATATGAGCACATGTAATTCTTTTCATACCGGTGCTTGAGTTAAATCGGTGCTCAATATATATGAACACCGAGAACTGATTTTTACATGCAGCATCGGCATCGATCACTTACTGCTGTTGAGAAATATCAGTACCAGGATCGTTTTATAAGCACCAGTACATGCAGAGGTTAATTTAGCACCGGTACTAGATACCGATGCTGGGTATTTCATTTCAGCACCGGTACAATTTACCGTTGCCTATATAGCTGTGTTTCATCACCCCTACTTAGGCACCGGTATTCAGAGGTGTCGAATAAGCGGTGACTATGTATTGGATTACCGGTGCCTATGTATGGTCCTTGCAATAGTGATTTTTATCTAGGGAGGAGTTGGGAGAGAGCTTTAACCTTCCATTGTAGAGTAATCCACATGCGATTGATTTTGAGAGTTCACTGAGATCATCCAGAAAAGAAAAACTTTTATTAGTGCGTAAAGGTTCATCATATGAAACCATTGCAAGAATTTAAGTGTTTAGGTTCATCATATGGAACCATTGCAAGAATTTAAGTGTTTAGGTTCATCATATGGAACCATTGCAAGGATAACCCTAAACATATAATTTTAGCTCAAAATGCTATTTTTGAAATGAGGCATATCAAAATAAGTGAGGCAGCCCACATTCAACCCGATTAACTGTCCGTGTGTAACACTTTGGAGTTCTTTTCTTGTGATATTAAGAATTAAATCAAACCAGATATATCTAGTTATGGCAGTTGCATTATTAGAATTCAGGTCCCCCACTACAAGTTGGATGATGACCTTTTTGCATTCCGTTAGCTCTTATCATTCCTCTCACCAAAAATGTTATCCACTACTTTTATACTGGCTCTATAGTGAGCTCACCTTTGTATATTATCCCTATTAAAAATATTTGTAGAAAAAAGGATAATTCAAACAAATCGAATATTGAAACGGACACTACAAGAAAAAACACCTCCCCCGTCCATAACTGCGAACAAGGCAAAGTGGGGAAAAGTGGTAATTTCTAGATAGAAGTTTGTTTTTAATATCTTGAATATAAATTTCGGAATTACCTCGCTTTTATAGGGGTTTTTACCTCAGTTTTCACCCATGAAAAATGGAGGTAAATAAAGTCGAAGTAAAAAGTGTATTTTTTACCTTGGTTTTCCTAGCGACGTCGATAGGTTTTAAGTGTGACATCGCTCATAGCACTAAGGCTGACGATAGGATACAAGAGTTGCGACGTCGTTCAGCATGACGTGTGCATATAAGACGAACGACGACGGCCATACAAATAAGACAAGCGATGTGAGAGGAAAGTCTTCGACGTCATTTTGATCGACGTCATTGTAAAGAACAGAGACATCGCGTGCTGCAGAGCACTCATGTCGTGTGTATGCTGACGTGAAACAGTGAATAATACGCGTCGTTTTGAACGGTCGATGTCACAAAAACAAATTCCACGCTGATTTTACATGCGACGTCGCTTATGTGTCACATGATCACCGGTATGTGAGACGTCGCAGATTAATCATGGAGAGAATGTTTTTGGTAGAATATTATAATATTAAATATTTGATGAAACAAACAATCATTCATCGATAGCCATTACATGTTCTTTGGTATTGCATTACTCTAGAAATGGCTAAACATCATACAACAATCAATTGTTATTCAATTCATGTGGGAAAATTAACAATGACAAGTTAAAATCTACAAAACTATAAAATATATTATAAATACATGTTACAATATATCATAATACATAAGTTTTTTAAAAATTATATTTAAACATTAACTGTACCTCTATATTGTTTACGCTGCAAGGCATTGACACTGTCAGAGCGACTAGTGAAATGACAAGTCATCCTTCTATAGTCTATCGATAACTCTCATTGTCCTATTACACCCAATACATAAGAAACAAAATTTATGTTAGAATTGGACAGCTCCAAAATGAAAAACACATAATATAGTCATACGTAGATGACGTGAATGTCAACTTGGAAAAATGGATATTGGTAAAAGCAACGTCGCAAACTATAGTGATTGATGTCATTTAGGTCGACCTACTTGCGACATCGATCATTCAAGATATATCATGCCTTTTACTGACATGCATGACGTCGGTCTTAATTTGGTTGTATATCGCAAAGGCTGACTAACAGGGACCAACCTCAAACTTTCATATTGTGTTCATACATATAAGTAATTATTGTACACAATCAGCCCTAATCTAAACATTTTTCACATTCCTTACAAACATGGCATCATCTTGGAAACAAAAACAATATACACTATATAACATGTAATACAACCATCATACATCACGAAAATATACAAGATCTGATCAATGAAAAAAATAACATATAGAAGGTATGGTAATTAAATTGCTAAATTAACATTGAATGTATGGAAAACTACCTGAATTAATTTGAACATGAAGATGCTCCATTATCGGATACTTGTTGATGTTTAAGAAAAACAAATTGATTGAATTCTTGAATTGTTGTAATGGTGTGAATGGAGAGGATGATGTTGAGTAGGGTTTGGAGAAAGTGTGTTAAAAATGAGAAATGGGTAATGGTATTGATATTAATGACTTTAAATTTTGGCTGGGGGAAAATTTTGTTTCCCGCTGGAAATTTCATTATAAGCGCCGTGGATTCGCTTTAGGCGACAAACCCGCCGACGTCACACACGAGGGCCAAAGGGTGATTTTTGAAAAGTATTGTAAAATACTCCATGTCAAGATTGGGGCCCCTTCCGTCAAAAATTTTAATCCGAGATCGGAATGACATTGTCGGGAAAATATGAATAAAAAAATGTTATCTGCAAATTTGCATTTTGACTTCTACCACTTTCTTGGAGGGACCCAAGTGTACATATTAAAAAGTACATCGGTGGTCCCAAAAATGATTCCTATCGTCCGAAAAATAAATGTTGTCATCTCTAGTCGAACTTATAATGACCGAGAGTAACAAAGAAACTGCTCTTATTCCACATAGTTTTCCACAAGTTCTTCCAACTAACCCCTTGTATACTTACAAGTAATCATCTACAATTTACTCTATACCACGTACTAGCGCTTTCTAAAATATGATTGACGGAATTTAATTATATTTTTTTGTCATAACAAACCAAGAACAAGAAATTTCATGTGATTCTATGTGATGAAAATTATTGTTTCCATAATACTTATCTTAAGGGTATTGATGGAAATACTAATACAAATGACGAACGATTACCCCGGTTTGCATCCCTCTTAGACCGTGTGCATATTCTCCATATCGAACATTTGACCTTATGCTCGAGTGCAGAGTTCTGATGCATAGTGAACATGCAAGAAAGTTTGGGCCTTAGTGTTATTTTCTCAAAGTTTCTCATATACTGCTTGTGAATAATTTGGCCCCATTCCATTGACCTGTTAGTGCCTAAATCGGAACATCTTAGACCTGACAATGGGAATTAGATTAGGGTATCTCCAAATTTGCATTTCCACTTCTCCCACATTCTTGGAGGGAGCTAAGTGTAAAAATATATTTTAAAAAAAGTTCACCCATAGTCCCAACAACGATTCCAAACCTTTACCATCCTTAGTCAAACTTATAATCCCCGAGAATGATAAATAAATAGGCATGATCTCACGGAGAGTTTCCAATCAAGATCTTCCAATTAACGCTTGCATACTTATAAGTAACCATCCATAATTTAGTCTAGACAACGTAATAGCGCTTACAAAAAATTGATGCCTACAATATCATTATCTTATTAATTCATAAAAATGCAAGGATATGTAATTTCATGTGGTGAAAATTATCATCCTTCCAGCGCTAATTGTAACGATATTAATGGAATTAATACTAATAGAAATGTGGGACGAATACCCCGGTTCGTTGATGCCTCAAACAAAATAACATGATATTGAAAATGGGGGATGAATACCCCGGTTTGTTGATGCCCCAATTTTGAAAATTGGAATCTACAATGTTGCATTTCACACTCTCCCACCCTCTTGGAGGACCAAAGTGTAAAAACTAAAAAGTTCACCGGGTGTGGTAAAATTTATTTTGATCAAACCGGACATTAATAAAGTTCATGGACAATTGTAAAATTCAATAAGTATTTCTAATATACTATAAAGCATTTTAAGGACAATTATATTTATTTTGGTTAAAAGCGGGCCCATTTGCTATGCTAGTGGGCTGAAATGGTGAGCCCCAAAATCAGAGTTACCGACGTCGGTCATATGTCGGCTCTTATGTCGGTCGGGTCGATTAAGGTGCGACGTCGTACTAGTCGAGTGGATTTCACAAGATCTCTAAACGACTGCATATATAGAGCCCACATCATAAATCATTTCAAACTTTTAATTTTCCCTCGAATTCCAAGAGTCATTCAACCATTTTTCTCAAAGGTATGGTTTCTTGATTCTTTAGATTTCTTTCAAATTCATATTTTTCATAGACATTTTTATGTATATGGTGTGTAAATAATGTGTTCTATGTTGTTTATTTTGAATTGTTCCAATAGATTAAGGTTCTAGGATTTACACATTGCATTCCTATCTTTTCGTTCGATTATGTGTCCCCTACATTCGTTTAGAACCTGTACATTCTCTGATTTTGTGCTATTTATTATGTTGCTCCTGGTTTTTATGCGACGTCGTAGTAGTCATTCCCACTTTGGCCTATGTGATAGATGTGCGACGTCGCACATTCATATTTTTTGCTCTTCTTATTTGAATGAGACGTCATACTTATCTGGGTTAACCAATCGGTTATAGCGATATTTCTGCGACGTCGCATGTACATTTCAACTCAAATAATTAATTGAACCGATTTCAGTTAGACTAATTTCTATCTATCATTATACATTTCATCCGTGACAATATGATTTTTAGGAATCATGGCTGGCGACGAAGGTTCGAGTAGTCCTGTACCGATTGAGGTGCGCGATATTTTTTTTAAAACGTAAATTCTTTAATATATTAATTTAATTATTAATAATTTCATTGACCAAATGCAGATCCGTAGCGATTTGGATGAGAACAATGTGGGAACTTCATTTGGAGATATCATACCGTATTTTTGTACGTACGTTAACCCAGACGAATTAAGGTTCAATTCCGATTTTGGTAAGTCATTCCCGTTCACACATGTATTTTATTTTCAACTAAACTTTTCTCTAATTTTCTTTCATATATATACTAACTGTGATTTTTTGTTTATAATTTAGTACATCCCCAGCCAAATCGATCCGCTCCTACCAAAATTCAAGATGCCTATTGTCTTGAGGTGCCGCAGAAGAGAGTACCACATGAGGCTAAAAACCCTAACCCTAAAAGGTTTTAGCGAGTTCCTTCATGGAGAGGACCTGAAGTTGGGGACACACTTTACTTCGAGATGGTTGATGGTTCTGTGCCCATAGTTTTCAATGTCACCATCTTACCCTATTAGTACTTAGAATTTGTAACAAATTATGATAAACATCAGTAACATGACACTATTTTGTTGAATGTGATGGTTATCTAATTTAATCTTGAATCTATTTGTTGAATGTTATTTTTATGTTATTGAATCATTAATATTTAACCTACCATATGAAACAAAATTTTCATGTTACAATCATACATAAAAATATATAAGACTTGTGTGTAATGATTAATTTGTTTCAACCATTCTTAAAATACCAAATATTTGTGTTCACCAATATTTTTTAATATATTCAAATTGTTCACTGACTATTTCCTTTGGTTGTGGACTAAAATGGCTCACTGATGAGACGTCAAATGCATGTATTTTCCGAAGCATTTAACATCTCTTTTGTTATCTTTTTGTGGAAGATTGCTAGATTTATGTAGGTTTACATAATAAGGGGTTTAGATAACCATTTTTGGTTTTTGTATCTAAATCCTTCATTTTGT
>JAULKK010000011.1:4040721-4062915 GCA_032355705.1 Rubia peregrina
CAAGCAATTCATATACTCAAACTTCCAATATCATAAATGAATTCAACAACCCATTTCAAGACAATAAATGCACAATATCAAAGCATTAAATAGCTTATAAATAGATCTTAAGACATAGGCTTGGAAGCCTAATCAATTGCTCCCAAGGTTATGTTTAGCTACTAAAATTCATACTAATTAAGAAAAGAAAATCAAACATGAATTCAAGAAGAAACTAAGGTATAAAATGGAAGAAACCTAGGGTTTTTTTACAGCTGAAATCGGGAGGAAAAAGTTGGAGAAGAAAGAGAAAAGTGATGAGTATTTACAGTAAAAACGTCCCAAAAAGTAATTCTGGGCAGACGGTCATCGCGACTCATGGCACAGGCGTTGCGACTCGCGATGGCCATAGTACTCTGCCCTCAAATGACTTCTTCTCTTTGGTTTTCATGTAGTTGTATCCTCCTCCTTTATTTGGGTCTTCAAAAGTCTTCATGTTCTTCAAAATGGAGTTTTCAAGGTCTTCAAATCTTCAACAATTAAATCGTCTCACGAAATCCTTATTACAAGTGACAAAAGTGATAAAGTCGCTCTTAACTCTAGTAATAGAATTTCAAGGAAAAATAGAGTATCAAAAGCACGAAAGCCTAACAAAATGAGTATAAAAGATCCCCAAAATAATGGTATAATATGGACACATCAATAGCGTGTTAGTTGTGTAGTTAGTGTTTTTTTCTTTGTAGGTTTTTGTTGTTTAGCTTTCTTACGAGTATCTGGTTACTTCTAACCCTTTTGCTAGTATTGATTTTAGTTGGCTACTATTTTATTCCCAGCTTATGGTACAAACTTGTACCACTAACTTGGGAGTTTTACATTATCCAACGGAATATACAGGTGGTAGGCGATGAAGAATGAAAAGATCTAGACAGGAAGTTCCACAAGAACCACTTTCTGTAGTTGTAGAGGTGGAGGATAACCGCACTTTGAGGAAGTTGATGGCTTCCAACCAGGAGAATTAACCTCTTTGCATAGTCTTCCCACCCACTGTTTCTTATGAACATAAGAGCGACACGATCCAGTGTTTTCCCACTTTCCATGGAATGGCTAGTGAAGATCCAAACAAGCACTTGTCGGAGTTTCATCTAGTTTGTACCAATATGAAAATGCTGGGAGTCTTGGAGGAATACTACAATTTGAGGTCGTTCACCTTCTCACTTTGAGATACGGCTAAAGATTGGTCGTACTAACTTCCACCCGGTTGCATCACCTCCTAAATGGACATGAAGACTAGATTCCTTGAGAAATACTTCCCAAATTCAAAGTCTGCATGGTTGAAGAAACAACTCTCCAATATCTCTCAGTTCGCTAATGAATCCCTTTACGATTATTGGGAACGGTTCAAGAGGCTACTGGCAAGCTGTCCATATCATTCATTCAAGGAGTGTGACCTACTCTACTATTTATTTGAAGGGTTGTGAGATGATGACATACATATGGTGAATGCCGCTTGCAACGGTTCAATCGTCAATAAGAGCCCAATGGAGGCAAAGGCACTCTTCGAAGAGATGACAAATGGTACAAGGCAGTTTGGTACAAGATCAAGGGTGAAACTCGTGAACAAGCCATCACATTCTCCCAAGTTAGAGGAGAAAGCCCAAGCTCTTGCTTCCATGATGAAATATTTCAGGAAAGGGAGGGTTCAAAAAGTGAAAGTGCATAGCATTTGCAGCCTTGATAATCACACGGATGTTTGCCCGCAACTGATGGAAGATTTGGAGGAAGTTAAGTGTTGGATTTCAACAATAGAGCGAATAGGCCACAATTAAGTAGGGGGAATAACAAGGGTTTTGTGGGAACTAAGGAGGCGAAAGGTAAGACCCCTACGTGAACACCTTCAACCCGAGGTATCGCAATCACCCCAACTTTTGTTGATGCAAGGACAACCAAGTGCAAGGGTACAACCAAGGCGGAGAAGCTTCACCTTAACCCTATCCGAGGGGAGAAGGGTCTCCCAACAACAATACTTCACTCTACAAGTCAGATTAAGAAGAATCCTTGAAACAATTTCTCAATTGGCTAAGAAGTAAGATGTCTACGCGGAGCACACATAGTGTGAGATTGAAGATCTTGAGACTAGGTAATTTTCAAGCATCAAGAATATTGAAATTCAAGTCGGAAAACTTTCCACCTCGATGAGCCGACTTGAAGCTAAAGTTTCTGGAAAGCTTCAATGCAAACAAGAGATAAATCAAAGGAACGTGAGCGCTTTGGAGCTAAGATGTGGGAAGGAGGTGCTCGAGCCCGAGAAGGAGATCTTACAAGAGGACCAATTGATCGTGGAGAGTAACAAAACCAATTTGGAGGAACATGAATTGGTTGTGGAGGAGAAGCCCATCAAGGAACTTTCAGCACGTAAGGCGAGGGTAAACTTCCACCACATTTCCCTTGTGCACTTAGGGGAAGGACGAAGGTGGCAACCAATGATGAGCACATTCGTAAAATTTTCAAGGTGGCTTGGACTTAATGGAGCATGTGACTTCTCATGCCAAATTCTTGAAATTTTAATGCATTAAAAATATGAACAAACCACTTAGCATGTTAGGAAAATTGAATGTATGGGGAGTTGCTACTCTAAATCATATAAATTTTCCCTAGAAATTTGATCACCCCAACAAGTTTTCAATTCCTATTTATTTAGGTGGTACATTGGTAGAGAATTCTATGATTGATCCAGGAGCCTCTATTAATGTCATCCCTTCTTGAATTTATGAGAAGCTATAAATAGTTGAACTTAAAGAAACTAGGGTAATTGTCCAAATGACCTATCACTCCTAAGCTAGCCCTCGGGGTCTAGTAAAGGATTTGATTATTCGAGTTGGCAATTTGTTGTTTCCTGCAGACTTCTATGTCCTTGATGTTGCGCATGATGGTGGTACACCCTCAATTTTATTAGGGAGACCTTTTATTAAAACATCAATGACTAATATTGATGTTCATTCAGGAACACTAACCTTAAAGGATGATATGGATAGTGTAGGTTTTGATGGTTACAAATCTAATTATGATTCACCTAATCCCTCTCTTGTGTGTAAAGGCAAAACTTTGTGTGAAGAACATGCTCAACGTGATAACTCTTGCATGATAGATGATGATGATTGCCTTGATGATAGTGATAGAGATAGCCTAGTTTATGAGATTTTTTATGGCTACATGAGCGATGAAAGAGATCCTACTTTGCACTTCAATTTTAATGATCATGTAGATTAAACTTGTGCTTTTCATGAAGTTAGTGATAATTTATCTATCTTGGATTGTTTTTCTATGCTTCCTAACATGTAGCGGTTAGTGGAGAGTGGCGAGGACATAAAATACCCTCGACCACCTCCTAAACCAAAGGACATGGATAAGGGCTTGACATTGGCTAGGAATGAATATTCTCTCTTCTTGGTAAACAAAAAGCTTAAAGGTAAGGATTTCATCTTATGGAGACCTCTTCACAAGGATATCATCGTGGGTGGAGTTGTCGATGGAAAATTCGGAGACCCAATGGTAGGTTCCTTCAATTGAAATGCATGAAAAAGAAATAAGTCATGATAACAACAATAAAAATACGTTGTCTTGCATGCTTTATTCTTGATACATTTTCAGTAGATAGATTTTGCGTGCTTTTGTGTGAGACAAAGGATCTTGGGATGAAACTCTTATTGGCTGATAAATTTTGAGTCCAAATCTCTTGTTTTTTTGGTGTAAGAAATAGGATTCGTTAGGTGACAGTTTTTTGAAAAAAGGGGGGAAGAAGGAAAAGAGGGCACCGGCCTCATACAAATCCCTTTTCTACGAGGGGTGCCTCGTACCAAATCCCTTTTTGCACGAGGGGTGCCTTGTGCCAACCAATGTCAGCACACGGGTAGCCTCGCGTCAGGCCTTGTGTAGCTGCAATATTTGGGCCAAAAGTCCAGGTTTGAAGAAAAAAATGAATTTCAAGCTAGAACATGAAATTTTTTGCCCCCTAATTCAGCAAAACCTTTGCTTCCTTCAAATGTTGGTGTAAATAGTACATCAACACCTCTCTTATACATAAATAGATTGGTACTTGTGTCCCTTCACTCTCTAATTTCAAAACTGTTATCCTTATCTCATTTGTAACTCCTTTTAAATCATCTTATTTGCTGAAAATAATGATCCATAGTACATTATCTCACCCATAGGATTCATTTAGCTCATTAAAATCTCTCAAAAATACTCACTCTGACTTCTCCTTGGGGAAACTAAAAAATTTGAGCCCTTTCTCTCAAAAATTAGTATTTTTGCTTCTTCTTGTGTTGATTCTTCATCTTTTGGCTTCAAATTCCAAGTAATCCTTTGACATTTATGCTTACATGATTTAATTATCATAATGGTGATGTGATGGGGAGCTTTATACTTGAAACTATGTTAAAGTGTTTTAGAAGATATTTTTGGCTTATTTGAATGAATGATCTTGTGCTAAACTGTGTGGGGGTATATTGTACTTATGTTTTGATGATATGATCCTCATTGATTGTGATGATTTAGGAGAGATTATTATTGATTGCATGATCTTCTTGATGGTATGATATGATTGTTTATGTGTTGGTTGTTTAGGGAGAATGTTTCTTGATTAAATAGCCTTTATGTTGAGATGGCATGATATGGAATGTTGTGGCTATTTCAAAAGAAATGTTCTTTTTGAATGAGTCTTGATGCATGCCTTTGGTTATCCTTGCATTACCACCTTTTCCTTGTTGTGAATAGGATGGCTCCAAAAAGGAATAGGTCGGAAAAAGGAACAACTTCATTGGGTGACAAACGGAAGAAATCGGCCAAAGTTGAGAGACGAGATTCAGCAACTTCCCTTCCTACTCACCCCGATTGTGTTGTTGATGAATTCATGGGATTGACCATCATTTCCGGGAGTGCAGCCCAAAAGTGGAAGTACTTGAGATGCCTGGAGTGAACCAAATTGGAGACGAAGTTTACTTGCAAGGAAACCTTAGGAGCTTTCGGTCTACTCAAACCCGTCACGTATTTACTAACCTGAATAGGCCTGGAGAGTTTCTTAGGAAAGTATTCCAAGACCTACATATGGTGGACTTTGGAGTTTTTTGCAACCTTGGAGCAATCAAAGGACATTGAGAGGATGAGAAGCATCTATTTTCACTAGGATGATAAGGAGTGCACTATTTCACATCGGGACATTGCCCAAGCATTCGGGTGGAAGTACAGGAAGAATATTCTGAGGACACGCCGATAAGGCCTTCCATTTTCATTGAGCATTTTTTGGAGAATTCTTTCGGGCATGGAGAGAAAGCATCTTTGCAGGAGCACAGCGATTGTCCATCCGGCATTGCGATATTTTCAGCGATTACTATCCATGGGAGTATTATATCACGGGAATATTTCAGAATGTCCCGATTCGGATGTCCAAGTTCTTTGGCGATAACTCCGTAGGGAAATTTCTACCCTAACATTGTGCCATTCTTTGTGGAAGAGTACATTGCCATACGAAACAAGAAGGGTGGCAAGATTTCTATAGGAGGCATGGTTGGACTTTTGGCTAATCATTTGGGCCATCCAGTCCCCTCTCAGTTTGTGGGGGCGAATTTGGGTCGTTTGGGTACACGGTACACAATAGACAAGATGGCGAGAACATCTAAGGTGGCTACTATGACCTTAGAAGATCGCTTCGTATAATTATATGGTGGCCCCTTGATGTGCAATTTCATGATTCTCCCCCAGCCAGATCGTACATCTATCGAATAGGATACGGTGTTGGACGACCCTTCCTAGCCCCTGATCCAAGTTTTGAAAAGGATTTCTACATAATCCTATCAAACCCGGATATAGAAGTCGAGAAGGACGATATTGAGACTCCATTTAGATTATCGTTTAGCCGTACTCAGCTACCCGTAGATGTCCTCGACCATTTTCGCATATTCGGGAAACAGCTTGCAAGCTCTACCCGATTTATGCAAGATATTGGTCATGCAGTGGGTGGAATGAGCATGCAGTTGGAAGAATTTTGGAATAGGCTATGTTCTATGGAAGAAACTTGCATGCTTGAGAGTCTAGGTTGGAGTCCATCGAGGGGAAGTTACGGAGGAGTTCACCATTGCGGATGAGAGGGCGGATGAGAGGGCGGATGTCCAAGAAGAAGTTATCGAGCAATTGATCGAGATATTCCATATCTTAAGGCTCGGTGGTTTTTGGGATTTCATTCCTATCGAGAGGCGAGAAATGCGACAAGAAGAGAGAAGGAGGAGGCATGAGACACGGCACTTGATGAGGGACCGTTCGGGGTCTTTTCTCCTTCCCAATCATGGTTCTCATTGTTTCTTTGCATTGGGGACAATGCCAAGTTCAAGTGTGGGCAGGTAGTAGTGAAACACTTAGAAGTTTTCATCTTGGGATTCCTTTGTGTTTTTGTTGTTATGTGTGACTTTGGGGAGCTTGGTAGAGGTTTTGAAGGTGTTATCTTTAAGGTGCTATCACTTTGGTTTAGTTGGGGAATTTTTTGGGACGAAAACCTTTGGTGGTGTAATTTTTTATGATCTTTTGTATTACGAAACCCAACTTTGGGCCATTTTGTGCTACACAAACAAATTGAAAATTTTGAAGAAAAAAATGAAAAACATATATATCCAGCTAAGTTGGAAACCCGAATGACAAATTAGGTAAAAATGATAAGAAATCTCGGATAGGTCAAAAAGCCAAGGTAAAAATAAGATACTAGGCCCGGTTACATTGGAAAGCCGAGGAAAAAATGAGAGGCCATGTGGACAAAGGTGAGATGGTGAGCTCAACATGTATGAATGTTAGGATGAAACCCTTGAAGGGATCCCAGGCAAAATGAGAGAAATTGAGAGAAAACTAAAAAAACTAAGTTCAAGATCCTTCGGGATTATCCTTGGTTGTAGCTAAGTTGAGAATCTCGAGTTATCCTTAGTTACAACCAAGTTAAGGATCTTTTGGATTATCCTTGGTGGTTTTTTCGGCAACAACTCTTAGATTGGTTTAGGCGGATTATTCAGTTGAGTAAGCTAGTTCAACACTTATCATTTGTGCTTACCTTTTTCTTCACAATATTTTGGGTGGTTAGGTTACTTTAATATCTTCGAGGAGTGTGAGAGTTGTATGATTCTTCCTTCTTTGAGGGAACTAGGTAGCTTGGGAATAAGTTGAATGCATTGGCTAACTTATCTTTGCATGCTACATTTCTCTTAGATTTTTTTTCTCGTTTTTGTTTACTCAAGGACAAGTAAAGGTTTAAGTGTAGGGTGGTTGATGTGCACCTTTATGCATGCATCAGCCGATGCAATTGACAAATTTATTATCGTCTTTTGTTTGGTTGAATTCTAGTTTTAGATAGGTTTACACAACAAAGGGATAAGACAGCCTTTATTGATTTTCTTATCTAAATCTCAAGCTTTCTAGACTTATTTGAAGCTAATGGACACTTTGTATTCAAGGGCACCTAATTCTTCATTTGTGATTTCATTAGTAGGTTGCTCGTGAGTACTATTTTATCATCTTTTTATAGAAGGTCATCTGCGAGGGTGGTAGAAGATATTTGAAGGCTATTTGCAAGGATGGAAGAAGATATCGAAGGAAATGCGTAAATATAGTAGTATATTGAAGTCCATGGACTCCAAAGCGTGGTAATAGATGGAATTGAGCCCGAGAAAGGTGGATCTGAAGTTCAAGAAGGCCTAGAAAGAAGCGGAGGAATTGTTGTACTATAGTTGTATAGAGTTCCGGGTATAATCCGAGAAGAATCAGCCTCACGGGTTGCAGCATTGGATTCTTCTTCTTGAGTACTATAAAATTGACTACAAGAACTCTTAAATCATATTAGTGGTTCATCTGTAGCGGAGAAAACAAATTAGCTGATCGAACCAGCCAAGACCAGCTAAGCCGGCATGAAGGTCACCTTGCACGGCCCGTGCTAAGGATACTCAGCACATATCGTGCCACGAAACACAGCTCATTTCACATGGCTCATGTCATTTCAAGTCACTAAAGCAAAGACTGGGCCACATGGTGTGCAGAATGACACAGCCTATGCCATGTTACTAAGCAAAATGATTAGACGACATGCGTCAAACGACATGGGATACTCACTCAGAGGCATCAAAATGGAGCTCTAGCTGACAGTCGGTGCTGGGCAACACAGGCTGTGCCAGCACGAGGCTCACTGCTCGTGCCAGGCCGAGCAGACATGAGACCACGGGCCGTGCTAGGCCAAGCTTCTGTGCCAGCATGAAGGGTACTCGATTGGCATGGACTATGCCAGATCCCATTAGCCATGCCATTTTCGACTTCTAGGATTTTTTCCATTATTAGGCATTTTCTCGACCCAATTCTCTATTTCTATATGTATGGACCTTTGTCTATTAGGGTTGAAGGGGTATGCCCATTTTTTTATCTTCAAGAGTAGGCAAGAGAGAGAACATACTCTTCCTTCTCTCCAGTTACTTTTTCTTTCTTCTCTCTATTTTTCTTTAGCCCAAAAGTGTTGAATGCAATGCAATACTTGGGTTCAATGCTCAGGGAGTAGTTGATTAACTTGGGGGTCATATTTAATTCATGCATTAATGTCTATTTTGTGAGATTTCTTACATCTACCTATTTCTATGAGTTTTGCGATTATTATGTTGGCTTGTTCTTAATATTCTAGTGAATTGCATTATTTTCACACTTATTTAGCACACACCAAAGTCTACGTTCATGTTGTCGCACTATTGATACCCCCCGGGAAGGGAAATCTAGATATGCTTGGGGTAAAGATGGGTCCGGATCCACGTTGGTGTGTGCACATAGGTTGCTATTGTTAATGTTACGATCGACCATGCACTAGTAAGCCGACGAGTTGGTCTGAAGGGTAGCGGGTAGAGATAGCTAAAGTAGTAAACTAGGGTTAGTTTTGCAACCCTAGAGCCATCGATAAGACGTTTAACCCCCTTTTTCCTTTTTAGGTCTAGGGAGAAGCATTTGTGGCGTAGTGCAGGGACGTAAACGTACGGGGGATACTCATATCTGCACGGCAGGCAGGGCCATCGTTGTTCTCCCCTAATTATGGAGGCGGTGATGATAGAAGATTACATGTGCACCCTACGGGATAGGTATGGGAAAGTGTTAACTATTCTCCAAGGGCTAGTTTCTATAGGTTATTTTCATAATCAATTGAATATTTGTAGATTTAGTATAAAAAAACTAAAGCCTTATTTTATTAACACTGATTATGACATGTGGTTGGATTGACGACCCGATCACGGTTGTGCGTAGTTGATTATTAGATTCCTAACATCTCTCTGGACGACCCCGGTACTTGCCACTATCAACCAATCTTGGTAGTACAGTATTAGGAACGGGAGTAAAAATATAAATCTCTATCTTTAATTCCTAACAGTACTCTTCTCAGTACAATTAGTTGGCGGATCTCCCATTGATTGATTTAGCGGCGCCGAGAGGGGGAGGGTCACTAGCAATCTCTCAACAAAAATATAACAAAGAGGTGTTAAATGCTTTAAAAAAAATACATGCATTTGACGACTCATTAGGCCGCCCTGGTGGAGGCGGCTGTGTCTTCAATATTGTGCCCGGATCTTTTGCTAGTCATGCAGGTTATTTCAGCATCGGTCATTGGTCAGTGGAAGTTGAAGCGAAAGTGATTATATGGTTTTTAGTTTTTTAATGGGTTTCAGGGCTTTACCTCTGATACCATGTAAAATATAATAGGTTGAGTTTATTAATCATGAAAGGCACCTATATATAGGGCACTATACAAGAGACCAATGGTAGAAAGGAAGGATTCTAATAAATTGTATTACCATAAGAGTTATATTCTAATACTAAGTCTAACAGGAAATGACATTACAAAATCTAATAAAATCTAATCAAAATATTTACAAAATATCCTCGATAGGACAAAAATTAAAAGGGAGAGTGGAAGGAAGAAAAAGAATACATAAGTTTAATAAGATAGAGGAGAGAGTTTTGCTAAGAGAGATAATACAAAAGTTTGAATAAGAAAAAGAAGATGAAATTATAAATAAGAAAGAGAAGATGAAATTATAAATATGAAAGAGAAAATATGTAGAGAGAAATGAAGAAAGCCCTCACTTTAGTGAGAGAAATCTCCTCCTAACAATTTGAGTTAATTTGAACTCGATATCAACACGTCATTGATTACGCCTTTAACTATGATAATTCAAGGCTCTTTTTTGACAAATGACTGTTTTTCTTAATCAAAACATCCCTAGAATTGTATGGAAAATGCCCAACAATTATAATAAGTGAAATTATGATTCAATCTAACTTGACTATTGCAAGGATAACTATATTATATGTCAACCAGACTAATTGCCTTTACTATTAAAATTAGATATCCAAAAAAATTGTAATATCATTCTCGAGGATATTAACTTGTTTCCCACAAAAATTATGAGGTTTGATCGGAGAATTTCACTGCATGAATATTAGTACGCCAAATATGGATCTATTACACTTGTATCACCACTTGATGATCTAGAAATTGAGCACGTGATCAGATTCAGATCTGTAGCACGAACATGACCACATATGTATCCAAACCAAGATCAAAAAACTAAATCACAAATGCCACAACTAGATGAACTCCGCATATACGCAAAGTGAAAGAGATATCACACTTATTAAGAGGAGAATCTGTACACTTATTAATCGAGAGAGAAAAAACTCCACACATAAAAACATGAGACTGATAAAAATTAAATCTAAAATTATTTATTGAATTTTTTCCATCTCCCATGATAGAGGGAAGATGGGTGAAGAAGAAAGTTAATAAGGGAAGTTAAGATATGAGAGGGAGAAACTAGAAAATTATACATTTTACAAATGATTGTTAGTTATTTTGGTTACGACAAATTATTTATAATAGTTTCTCTGTCCCAACTCTATTTGCACTTCTACCTTTTTTTTATAATATTCTCTATTAAAGTTTGATCGCATATTTGAATAGTTATATGAGAAATAATATTATCGTATATGATATTATTCAATTTGTCATGGCAAGTAGTTTCTAAATATCAAATTTTTAAATACCATTACTATATGTAGATAAAAATATTAACAGTCAAATATATTTATTGAACAATATGATAACGATAGTAGTGAAAATAGAGTTGAAACGTAGGGAGTTTTTGTTTACAATCATAATAATGAACACTGAAAAGTTAATAGTGAAAACTGCTCTTAATAATATTTTAAATTTTAAAATAAGTAAACATTTCAACTAACTATAATTCTCAAACACTTTTTAAATTGTGTAACTGAAATAATTAATCAGCAGCTAGCAAAAAAATATTGAGTATGTCTCCTCCAAGGCCGTTTTACCGTAAGACGATGGACTAAAGGGAAAATAGTAAAATGGCAAACCGAATTCAGGGGTAAAAGTATAAATTATTTGGACTTTGGGTATTTAATGAAAACAACAAAAAATATAGTGACCAAATAGCAAAAAAGAGCAAAGTGCATATATAACCCTACATAATCCACATAAGTGCAAATTAATATAACACTGTAATAATTTATAGTGCAAATATAACCATGTGATGATTTACAGTGCTATAACCTTGTGATGATTTAAAATGAAAATATTACCCTGGATAGTTAGTGTATGTGCAAATATAAACTTTTTCCGGCAGTTTGAAGCTAGAATTTCATGAAAAGACTTTTCTGCCCTCTAAAAAACTAAAAACAACTTAAAATTACTGTTATACCCCCAATCCTAACATATTCGTCCTCTCTATGGCCTTCTTCTTCTGCAACCTACATCTTTACAACTCATTCCCTCTGCAACTCCACCTCAGGTGCGCGGAGCGTCGATATCTCTTCTTCCATCTCTCCTCATTCCCTCTGTAACTCTGATCGGTGATTGAGCGCCAATCAGGGGTAGAGCTTCATTCTGATGATGGTAGTGGTGGTTGGGATCGGTGGCGTCGACACTAGGGTTGGGATCGAGCCGCTCTCCTCATTATCTCTACAACTCCACCTCAGGTGGCGGAGCATCAATTTTTCTTCTTCTCTCTCCCCTTATTTCCTCTAAAACTATTATCGGTGACGGAGCGTTAATCGGTGGTGGAGCTTAGGTTGGGCGATGACGTTGGTGGTTGGGATTGGTGGTGTCGATGCTAGGGTTGGGTTGGGTTGACATTATGGGTGTTCTGGAGTTTGAACTCATATGGCGCTAGGGTTGAAAATCTTAGTGGTACTCTGTTGAAGTCTTAGTGGTTTTCTTGAATCTACTATTCCTTCAACAATTGCTGGGAATTTTGGGAGGGGTGGCTGGTGGTGGTGGAAGCCCTGTATGTGGTAGGGGGAAGGCTGACGCGGAGAGGTGACTGGTGGTGGAGGGGGAAGCCCTGGCAGCAAGGAGGTGGCAGTGGTGGAGGCACATCGGCGGTAGGCGGAAGGCTGACGCGAGGGGGGGTGGCTGGTGGTGGTAGGTAAAGCCCTAGAGCCAAAGAGGTGGCAGCGGTGGAGGCATGGCTATGAGGTTACAGAACGATGCAATAAAGGACATTTTTGTCTTTTTAATTTTTGTATTTGGCTCAAAGGGTATTTTGGTCATTTTCGATCGGTCAATGGTCGAAAGTGACCAGTCAATGCTGAAATATAGTCTTTAAAGTTATATTTACACTTATGCAAAGTAGTTAAGGATATTTTACATAAAAAACTTTCTCAGTGTTATAGGTGCACTTACTTTAGTTATATAGGGTTATATTTGAATGTCTCCAGCAAAAAAAACAAAAAAAACATAAATGGGCTCATCACCTTCTTCTCGCCACCTCCGCTATCGGCTTATCACCTCTCCACCGTCGCTGCCACGCCTCACCCCCTCGTTGCCACTTTTTCTCCTTCGTCGCCCCGCCTTCTTCGACATTGATTCGACGTGTGAAAACTATCTCCAAAATTGGATGTCTCGCCTTCTCCGTCATTTAAAACCTCAGATATCAAAAACCTCACCTTCTTCCACCATCATCACCTCGTCTTCTCCCCCATCGCCTCACCTTTTCTGCCGTTGCCTCGCTTTCTCCGGCATCGACCAACGTGTGTTTGCTACTTTCATCCTTCGATTGCTGGAAACCTACCACTGAAATTGGTCCCTAAAATCAATTACCGAAAACCTACCTTTGTTCCCTGAAATCAATAGCCGCATTCCTATCCTTCGTTCATTGAAATCGATCGGACGCAAGCACGCCGGCGTTGGATTCGCGATTTGTAGAAATCTCCAATGAGGATTTCCATAATGATTATCAGATTCCGGTAATATTGTAGCCGGTAATACTGTAGCCCAGTTCAGTTTGGGCTGAAAAAATAGATTTGTTGGGCTAATATTGGGCCTTAATACTCTAATTCCATCTAACTAATATCATATCATACTAAAAATAAATATCATCAAATGAAAACTCTAATTAATCAAATTTAACAATAAATTAAAAATAGATATCAAACTAAAATAGTCAAACATCATAGTAAAACTAAGTAAAACATCAAATGTAAATATCAAATAAACAGATCAAAATAGTCAAACATTAAATAAATATACTAAAAAATACAAATCGAATATTAAATAATTAACATGAAATAAATATAATTAAACAATCAAATGAAAATATTATAAACCTCAACATTAAAATTTAAAAGATCAATTCATACTATTGAAACATCAAATAATAAATCAATATATATTTTTTATAAATGACATGCTGAAAAACTAAAACATCAATCAAAAAAATATAAGATAGTAAAATATTTCAAACTAGTGTTGAAAATATACATTCCACTGTTGCTGTCTTTGAAAAAACTATTTTGACGTTCCACTTCTATCCACCGATGTTATTATTTTCATTACATGATAATTTATAGATGTAAGATGATAAGTATCACTTTATGTACATTACAGATGAACATGACATAAAACATCATTCATTGATAACTCAAAATCGAAGGAATTCAATGAGGCATCACTGGCACAACAAATACAAATAAAATTAGCATATAAAAGTGGAAAATTTTAATTTAAAATTTTACGCTAGCATGGCTAGCATGTCAATCGCCATAACTATCGAACCATCAAACAACATTCATTACTAAAGGGTTCAAATGCCCTGAAAAATCACTAACATAAATACTGAAAAATTCAAATCAAGCTAAAACATCAATAATAATCAAGCGCCTCAACACTAACAATCAACCATCATAACCGAAAAATCAATGTCAAACAATACATCCTAAACAATCAAATGCTTTTTTTTCCCGGAGTTGTTTCCCTTCGTCGTTGGTCTTTTCACAAACTTGCCTTCTTCTGCTAGTTTGAAGAGGATGACTCTCATACTCCATCAACTCACAGATCAACGGTTGACTACAGTTCTCTGCTCAAGGGAACACCTTCAAAGCATGGTTCCCCATGCCATTTTTTATCAACTCAACAATAACATCGTAAAACTCTAATATGGAAAGTTTTTCTATGAAATAATATAAAACATCACATGCAGTACAAAAACATCAAAAATCTGTAATTAAAACATCAACACCTTTAATTAAAACATCACAATAGCACACATAACATCAATGACAACTACTTGAGAAACATCAAATACAGTATTTTAAAACATCAATATCAAAATTTAAAAACATCATCAGCACACACTAAAATATCAAAACAACACAACTGAACATTAGTTGAATACTTGCATATGAAAACACCACAAGTATTAAACATTGAAAGTATAACATCACACCAACACAGATAAAAATACTTAAAACCTAAAACAAGAAACATCAAACCCAACAATATCTAAACATCACATCTAAAAAATAATAAAACTTACAGTTCCTATTTCATTCTTGACTGCAGCAATAGTGAGCAAGTACTCTTACACATCTAAGAGATGACAAAAACAATACAAAATTAGCACAAATAGTAATAAAACCCTAAGATATCAAACACAATCAAAACAACAAAACTGAACATCAATTGCAAAAGTAAAACACTACAAGCATCAAATACTGAAATTAAAATACCACACCAACACAGATAACAATACTTAAAACCTAAACATCAAACTAAAAAAAACATCTACAAGAGTATCTAAAACATCACATCTGAAAAAATAACAAAACTAGCAGTTCCTATTTCATTCTCAATTGCAGCAACAGTGAACAAGTGCTCTTACACATCTACGAAACAACAATACAAAAATTAGCACAAATAATAACAAAACCCTAAGATATCACACACGATCAAAACAACAAAACTGAACATCAATTGCACACTTAAAATACTACAAGTATCAAATACTGAAATTAAAAGTATCACACCGACACAGATAACAGTTCTTAAAACCTAAACCAGAAACATCAAAAACAGTATCTAAAACATCACATCTGCAAAATAACAAAATTTACAGATCCTCCTTACTTTTTTATTGGAGCAACAGTGGGTGTTGTGTCCATTTTATACGGTTATTTTTGGAACTTTTTGGATTCCCTTTTTTACACTTTTGCACTCTAGATGTGGCATTTTGCCTTGAAATTCTCTAAGATGAGTTAAGAGCGACTTTACGCTTTTATTACTTTTCTAGGGGATTTTGTGTGACAAAGCAAATGTTGGAACATTTTGAAGACTTCGAAAACTATCTTTGAATATTTGAAGACCTTCTTTTGAGTTTTGAAGAGTAGAGGGATTAAAGAAAAGTGATGTGAAGAGGAGGACTTAAGACAAGAAGAAGAAAGAAATCAAGATGTTGAATTTAGTCCTGGTCACTACTAGCAAGGAATGTGTCGCCAGTCGCGACAGACGGGTGGCTAGAAATATTTCCTTCTTTTTGTACTATAAATACCAAACCTTAACATCTCTCTTCACACCTTTCTGCCTCCTACGAAATTCTGGGCTTAAAACCCTAGTTTTCTTCTTCTTCTTTTCTTAGCTTTTGTAGGTTAGTTATGTGTTGTCATTATCTAGGTTAGTAATCTCCTTGGGAGCAATTGATTAAGCCTTCCAAGCCCATGTCTTGAGAACTATATGTGAGCTATTTAATGTTTTGCTATTGTGTATTTATTGTGCTTTGAATGTTTGTTGTTGAATGCATTAATGGTGTTAGAAGTTTGAGTATATGAAATGTTTGTATGATTTCTTGTTAGGGTTAGGAGAAAGTAGCTAATTTTCCTCTCTTTTGAATCCAAGAGCATGAATTAGAGTTTTTAATATGGTTGATGATTTGATAAATGCTATATGAATCTAATAATGTTGAATTCTTTGTCATATTTGTTTTGTGTAGCAAATTGGAGAAGTTTATGAACGTTGACGTTCTTGACTAATATTGTGTAAATGCATGAATTGGTTCAATGCTTAGACACAGTGTAGTGTTTATAAGTGTTACCAAGCTTGTTGATTCTTTGTAATTAATGCCATTAATGGGATACTTTTAGGCGTTGATCGACTAAAGGAGTCATTAGTGAGGTTTAGCAAGAGATGTTGAATTCACTCTTGTAAACTACTAACAAAGAAGGATATAAGATTTATCCTAACAAGAAGTAGTAAAAGTATTAAATAGGTTGTATGTTCAAGAATAGATAAGACGTTTGGAAGTGGAAATCAATTACGCCCAAAGTCCCGTAACTTGTGTTTAATCTCTTCTTAGTAGGTTGTTGCATATTTACTAGATTTACATTGCTTGCTAGTTAATTTGTCTTTCAATTCGTAACTTAGAAAAACCAACCAAGAAAACCCCCTCTTTACATGATTATATATATATATATATCTCTATATCTAGTGTAGTAGTCACCTTTATATGTGAAAACACTTAGAAAAATCCCTCTTCTTTGTGGATGACCCCGATTTTCCACTATTTACTTAATTGTATTTAGTAAGCATTTACGGCTTATAAATTGTATCTTTGAGAGGTACGACGACGACCTCCCAGTGGACGAGCGTTCTTAGACATATAAGAAACAGCAATAACACAAAAATTAGCACAAATCATAACAAAATCCTAGATATCACACACAATCAAAACTGAACATCAATTGCACACTTAAGCATAAAACACCAGAGGCATAAACCACTGAAATTAAAACATCACACCAACATAGATAACAATACTTAAAGCCTATAACATGAAACATCAAACTGAAAGCGAGAAATATCAATAAATGTATCTAAAATATCGAAAATTAAGAAAACTTACAAATTTTCCTTCCTTCTAAATTGCAGCTGCAGTGAGGCAAGTCTTCTTAGATATCTAAGAAACAGCAGCAGCAACACATATATTAGCACAGATCCGTAAGAACAACTCACAAAACATAGAAAAGGAGAAATCTCAATATATTACTCGGTAAAACCTACACAAACACTAAAATATCACATGAACCAAGAAAGTAAAAAAATTGAAAAAAATAAAACATGCATAAAAAATCATAGCGAAGACATTACCTGCGAAAATAAACACAAAGCGAAGATCAAATTGTGTTAGATCACCGGAAATCAAAGCTAAAACTGGCAAAATTTCTGGAAAATGAAGCGCAAGTTCCATGCGTTCATCGCTAATCACCTTGCAGAAGAAATATTCTATGGAATCCGTATGCATGCAATGCTGATAACGATAATGTTATTTTGCTGAAATGGTATTTATTAATATTTTTATCAAGTAATTAAATTATATTAAATAAATATTTATTTATATAAAAAATATTTAAATTCACGTCCGTGCAAAGCACGAGAGTTATCTAGTGGAAGATAAATGGAGAAAATGAGGGTGAAATTGAAGGAAGTTGGAAGAGAAATGAGGAGGAAAGAGAAGAAGATAGTTACGCAGGAGAAGAAATGAGATGAGAGAGACGAAGATAGTTACGCATGAGAAGAAATGAGAAGAGATAGAAGATGTGAAAAAAATGTGGGAGAAGAAGATGAAAAATTGATATTTATATCTGGAGTTAAATGTAAATTAATAAAATTTGACATCCAACCCTTGAACTTTTAAAGTTTCAATTTGAAATCTCATACTGAATTCTTTGCAATTCAATCCCTGGTTCCACTGTGAGACGGTCTTACAGAGCCGGCCCATATGGGAGGCAAGTGAAATGTTCGTCTCAGACCCTCGATTTATTAGCTATATAGGACCTATTTTTTTTTATTAAAAATGAGCTGTGTATATAGAAAATTTTAAAAATAATTATTAAAATTCTCAATAGCTATCTCAATAATATTCTTATATTTTCCTATGAGTCTCAATTTTACTGATATTACATACCCTAATTATTATATTTGGGGCCAAATATTTCAATTTGTTTCTGGCTCCCAAAAGTTTAGGCCCAGCATTGCGGTGTTATACAAGATTTTGTCAAAAATATTTAATTAGCAAACCCCTCTGGTATTATTTAACTTTTTTGAAGATATTAGTTTTTTTTTTTGAAATCGAAGACATTAGTTTGAAATTGTTACAGGACAATAATTTAACGGTGGTGTTTAACTGAAAATCAAGATAATAATCCGGGAAATGAGAGAAAAAGAGAGGTCAAAAGGGTCAACACACACGACCTACTTCATTAACATACATTTCATCGACTGAAATCCCTGTGGGCGCATTAAGTACTCCTTGCCAAAAACTAAAATGAAAACCACCTAAACTCTGCGCTATTAATTGAATCCTCGTTAGCTTCGAACTTGATCTTACATTCCATAACGCTAACACTTCCCGAGTCCCGAATTCCCTTTGTTTCTGTAAGTTTTCCTTTCCTCTAGTTATTATGTCTGCACTTGGTTCTTACCAAGAATTCTGGGTTTTTATACTTTGGTTGAACAAAGATGCGAATTTGGTTCCTTGTCGGTGAAAGGATTTTGATGGTTTTTTCTGGGTTTTGAATTTTTTTTTATGTTGGGATTAAATTGCTGTGTGTGTTTTTCTAAATAATATCGCGTGATTGATCAAAATATGCTTTTACTGGAATTGAGGATTGAATTTTCAGTTTTTTTATAAAAAAAATTAAAGCTACTAAACTTCCATTTTCACATGGAATTGCACGTGAAATTGGACTGTACCGGTATTGTGGAAAGATGCGGTTGTTTGACTGAATCCCATTTGGGGAGGTGCTAGTTTGAGTTGATTTTGTATTTCTCTTTTGATAGGTTGTAGGGGTATTTTAGTACTAAAAGATGAATTCATGATAACTTTGATATGCATTGACCATTTGATTGCTGAATTATCTCCCATTGTGTTTGAATTATTGATTAATTTTTCCTGAGTTTGTTGGTTTCGGCAGTGGCGGTGGTGGTCAGGTTGGTTTGCCTTTGTTAACCATGCCAGCTGTGCAGAAGCTCTACAATGCTTGTAAGGTTGCCTTGAAGGCGAATGGGCCCGTTTCAGATGAGGCGGTGGACAAAGTGCGCGCCTTATTAGGTTAGCTGACTTGAGAATTTAGATTCATTCAATGTATACTATTTAAGAATGCGTATCTTCATTATCGACGTTGTTGTGGGGTTTTTTTTAAAAAAAAATTCTTATATGATTTACTGACTCTTGTTCTCTTACATATGTTAAGTAATGAATGGAGGGTTAAGTTTGGCTGTCTGTTGTTCATCTAATTAAGTTATGTGTATAAGATTAGATTTAGCCTTTTTTGGTATGTTGTTATGGCTTCAATAATGTGTGTATGGGTGTGTAATGTTGCCCATCCTTGAATGGGCAGAAAATGTTTTCTTTATTGAACAATAATCTTGTTACAAGTAATTATACATGTAGTGCAAGTGCTAGTGTATTTCCAGATAATATGTGCTATCAGTTTTCGTGCTGCTTGTTTGGTGTATTAGAGCCCTACTAGTGTTCTGAACTCTTCACACTTTTATTCTTGTCAGTCTTGTTGTTAGCACTCCTGAGTTACAGGAGGTAAGAGATAGAAAATGATCTCTGGGTCAAGTCTGAGTTATGTGTATGAAATTAGATTAGCCTTTTCAGGTATGTTGTTATAGCTTAAAGTATGTGTTGAAGGGTGCGTGATGTTGTCCATACTCGAATGGTAAGAAAATGTTTTCCTTATTTGGCCTACTGGTTTACCTGGCCTCGATTCTATTGAGCAATAATGTTATAAGCATTATACCCGTGCTTGCTCTTTTTTAGATGATGTGTGATCGTAATAATTGTGCTACTTGTTTGGTGTCTTAGATCCTTATTCTGAACACCTCACATTTTTATTCTGTGGATCTCTAGTGATCTGTAGTAATCTCAACTATCTTTTACTCACCATTCATCTTCCTGCCAGTCTCATTGTTAGTACTGAGTTACACGAGGTAACAGATGGAAAATGATCTTCGGGCCAAGTCTATGAGTTACAGTTCAGGGTTGGTCATTGGTTGTAGATTTGTTATCTCACATCAGATGCCTACTCATTCTATATGGTGTCAAGATTTGTAGTTACATTTTCCATGCCCAGGACCTTGTAGTTACGACCTTATATTAGATGCAATGAAGGCTCACTACTTTGTTTTGCTAACCATAACTGATAGTTTTATTGTGTTTTGAAATGAGAAAATGACAGAAATTATGTCCACGTTTATGCGAAATTACTAGGTTTCGTTCCCACTTTTACATATTGTACTTAAAACGTTCCTAACTTCAAGTCAGTTGCTCTGATATTGTTCCAATCAGTTAAGTTGAGTCAACGCTCCAGTCAAAGGTCAATATGGTGAAAATTATAAATTTGTTTAATTTAGGACCGTTTTGCTAGCTTTCACTTTTAAGTATTTAAAAGGGACTTGGCCAGTAAATAAACATAAACTAAAACTAAATGAAGCCATTGCCAAAGAGTAACCCTCAGCCACCGCTGTGAATAAACGGAGCCACTGTCGGAGACAAACCCACAACCAGCCATTGTGAAAAACCCAAATCCACCGCCAAAGAGAAACCTAAAACCACCACCAGAGATAAACCAAAGGCACCACCGGGGATAAACCCATTGCCGAAGAGAAACCCTCAGCCACCGCTGTGAATTAACGGAGCCACTGTCGGAGACAAACCCACAACCACCCACTGTGAAAAACCCAAATCCACTGCCAAAGAGAAACCTAAAACCACCACCGGAGATAAACCAAAGCCACCACCGGAGATAAACCCACAACCACCAACATCGTTAAAAAAACGTTGAATGGAACTGTACATGGGTTATAAAATTGTATCCTTTTGGTTTAAATTATATTTATCTACACACCAAGTCCTTTCTAAATACTTAAAAGTGAAAGCTTGCAAAAAAGGTTCTTAAAAAAACAAAATTTAAATTTTCACCATATTGACCTTTGACTGGATCGTTGATTTGAGTTAACTGGTTGGTAGGCGGTAAAGGAACAAAATCGAAACAATTGATTTAAAGTTGGAACGTTTAAAAACAATTCGTAAAAGTGGGAATGAAACCTGTAATTTCGCATTAAAGTGGGCACCCTTTCTGTCATTTTCTCGTTTTAAAATGGGTACAAGATTCTGAACCCTGTTGCTAGTTGTATTGACTGGTTTACATTCATCGACCATAAGACAAAGGGGAAATTTCACTCTATTAAGAGATAAGAATCAACTCTAGGGTAAAAATATATTTTTTTTTAAAAGGAAATTCATCATAATTGAAAGTATATACTGTTTCAAATTTTTGTTAGTTTCTCTAACTTGATAAATGTTTGTACAGTAACATAGCATCATTTTAAACTGTTTTTAACTACTTTATGAGCAGGTTCTCTAGGATTAATTAATTTCAGCATCTTCCTAAAGGGGAAACATGTGCCTTGTGGTCATGGACAGAAAGTACTTAATTAAACGTTTCATAGGTTCTACTTATATTTACTGTGAAAATGCAGAAGTTACTGATTGTTTTGTGCTTTTTTACTTGCATGTATTGTTAAGTAATATCTGTTTAGTCATCTGGCTCTGGGACAGTTATTGAGGCACATTTTTACAAGGAACTGGTGTCTGATTTTTTATTTGCAATCCCGCTAATCTTCACAGCTTTGTATATTCACGCTATATTGTCTTGGGGCAGACAAAATCAAGCCGTCAGACGTGGGTCTTGAGCAAGAGGCCCAGTTAGTACGAGGGTGGACACCTTCAGTGGATGAGCCTAATGGGGACCCTGAAGAACAGCCGATAATTAGATACCTGCATATGCAGGAAAATGACA
>JAULKK010000011.1:4083490-4096293 GCA_032355705.1 Rubia peregrina
GAGACTGACATTATCACAAAGCAAGAAAATTGAATAGATGACTTGTACACTCAAATTTGGGATATGAAGAAGGAATGCGAGCATATTGAGGCAATGTCTGCCAAATGGAAGTGTAAACTTGAAGATCGGGTGGCTTGTAATACTCAAATATTGGCAAAATATGTGGGTGTTAATCATGAATGCAACACGCTCAACGTATATTGTCGTGATCTGGAGAAGCAATACCACAACCTAGAAGTGACGCTCAAGGCCCATCACGTTGTAAACTCCATTTTTCACTAGGATATTACATTGGTGATGGGGAAAACGTATGGATTCATCTGAGATAGTGAGATCTCATTGTCGACACTTAGAACAAGAAGTACAGAACTTGCAACAAGCTATCCTCTCATATTCTAATAATGTGGATCTGATGAGTATGTAACTTTATCGTGAATAGTTTAGTCCAATCATGGATTATTAGGCGTATTATGTGAAACATATGAGGAGAATGAAGTATGCTGACCTGACTCGTTACCAAACGTATCTACACATGCGGTGGAAACTTGAGGCTATTTTTCACAAAGAAGAAGAGCAAGGTCGAGCCTTGACACATGAATCTATTTGGCAGGCTAGGTCTGATGAGGAAATTACTTCGTGTTGTCATCATTATAGATAGGATTCCCATGTTTCTTATATATCGATGCAATAGTATGCATTTGTCTTTTGGTCCTGTATATGGAACGGGTTCTTTTCCATTTCCTACTTATATAGTGCCTAATGAATAAAACATTGTTAATTATACTTTGTGGAGAATTTCCTCATTGTGTAGGATGCCACCTAAATGTTCAGGCCCTATGCGTAATGTGTGACTATTTTTTTCACATAAGGTTTTTAAAGTTTAGGTTGTTAAGTCCCCCATCTCTGGACCCTTTTTTATACCCGATCCAACGAGGTTATACCATTGTGTGTATGTTTGCATGAGAGTTGATAATATGGTGTTTTGGATCCATAAATCATTCCATACTTAAGGCACGTTATATGTAGTGATCAGTGGTTTTACAAGGCCGAAAGTGATTCTCCTATGCTTGTAGATGCTTGATGATGTAGCGGAAGGTAGTAACAAAGATTCAACATATTGATTCTCACAAAATTATCTAGGATGGAACCTTCTTCCAAACCTATTGATTCTTAGAGGATTATCTAGGGTTTAGGCATCAAAATTTGATTCACCGTGAAACAAAAGTTGGAGAGAGTAAAAACCCCACGTTCTTTGAGATTAACACTGTAAATAAAATTGTCATCAAAGTAGACCACAATGAACATTCCAATAAAAAGTTAGGAGCAACTGATTCATCACTCGCATAAATGTACCAGGGAGTATTCGACAAGCCGAATGAGCAGTAAGTTTTTTGTGTCACTTTTACTACAAACACATTTCCCCCCCAAATATTGAACGAGAAATATGTTATAAATCTAAAGATATTGATTTATAATTACATTTAAAATGAAAGTGTTTATTAATTCGGGAGAAGATAATCTTAAACGACTTAAGTATATGACCGCTTACATAAATACGAGAGTTTGAATTTTATTTTTGCTAATTTTATGGCCGTCAACATAAATATGAGAGTTCAAACTTTATATCATCTAATTTTATGACCGTTTAAGTAATAATGATTTCGTGGTTGGAAATCATTTATTTTTCCCTCGATAAATTCGCGTGAACTTTACACGTTTCACTTCTACTTTTGAACTCGCGCATACTTGTGTAGAAATATGGACAAGTAAGACTTTGTATCACTCTCTAAACTTGATCCATTTATGAGTTTGTACTCACTCAGTCAATTTGTTCTTTTCATCCTCTAAAATTAGCGCTCTCATTCAACCGCATAAACTGATAAAATTTTACAGTGAATGACATTCTTCATTCACACTCACTTAATTTGATCTTTTCCTTCTCTAAACTTACACACCATCATCCACCGCACAAACTCATAAGATCTTGCAGCTCTCGACTTTCTTAATTTGTTTTTTTCTTCCTCATACTCACGCATACTCATCCAACATTTTGTTACTAGTCGTTTTCTTCCTCCATGCCCATAAAACCAGCTAAGAGCATAGTGTAACATTGGGAGGGAAGAAGAAGTTAAATTTTGCTTTGCACATTAGGGAAAGGAAGTTCCACGAGAAAAAACAAAAGGCCATCCCTTTCGCCATACTATTAATTACACTCCGAAATATCATGCTCAAATCCAACCCCCGCCTCTCTCTCATTCTTTTCTTCCAACATATATTTACCTCGTTTGCATCTCGTCTGCTCTCTCGCTCTAAAATGACTTTCTCTCTCTAAACAACTACACACCATCAGTTTTCTCCTCGCTTTCTTCACTCCATTTCGAATCCTCCTCACTCTTTTCTTCGGAGCTCTCTTTCGTATCGTCGTTGATTTCCCTTTACCTTTTATTCATTTGCGTAATTCAATTAGATGTTTCGGACACGGCGCTGATTCCTCGGATTGGAAATGCAATTGCCAATTTCGTTGTAAGTCGCGTTGAGATCCCCACCCTGTTGGTGGTAATCATTTTCTCGATCACATACCCGCTAACTAAATTATACGCTGCGTGTTGTTGTGCTGGTGTTTCTGTAACCTGTGTTATTGATTAATGCAGCGGTTGCGAATTCGATTGAATTAATGTTGAAATGAACTGAACTCATTGATTGTGTCTTCAGGAACTGAAAATTGAGCAAAGATGATATAAAAGAGGTGAAATGTGGCGATAAAATGAGCGTATTTTGTTTGTTTAGTTCGAAGTAGTTTTTGGTTGGAGATCTTGGAATTGTTTTGATCTAATTTCAATGGAAAAGTTGTGCATTTTCCCTTTCTTTGTTTCTCTTGACTGAGGATCGATAGGGTTAGAATGTAGTTAATTTTGTGACAGACAGTCAGAATAGTTAATGTACTTGCCGGTTGCATTTTCTGTCTTCTGATCGGAAAATGATTGCATTACCCGAACGGGTAAATCACGCCCTTAGTTTTATGTAATATAATAGTATATTTTTGTGTAAATTATCATGTGTCTATTTATTTATAAGTGTCTGGTAGGGTTCACTTTTTCTAGAGGTTTGAGGTTTAGTATTTTTTTTCTTATTACTTTAACTATTTGGTTATTATTAAAGGTAATTTATAGTAATATAACATGTCATTGGTAGCACAAAGGTTGTATTGATTTTTCATAGGGGTTTCAATATATTGGATCGGATGTTATACAATCATTGTCCCTTATGATCAGCTGTATGTTTGAATGAGGAGAGGATGCGTCGGTTGATTCTGTTGTACGGCTCTAAAGACCTTGATAGTAAACACAAAACCCCAGTGATTCTAATTAGAGTATTCGGAGATAATTATTGGCTTAATTTTGAAAATCCTGACAGAGTGGAATGGGAGTCTTAGTATGATGAAGAAAGAACTTCATTGTTGAAACTTACATGGTCTAATTGAATACGAGTTTGTGGAAAATTGGTTAATGTGAAGAAGAGTTGGGAAGCATGTTCAGGTTTAGATTTTTATTTTTTAAATTTTATTTGTAAAAGGAACTACAGGAGGTTTCCTTTTTTAAGTTCTAGGCAATGTGGCTAGTGATACATGATTTGCATTTTGAATACTTGATTTATTGATGTTATGGATATAAAGGTTACCGTGTCTTTGTTAATATATGGAAGCATATCTGTTTTGCCGAATATGTAGTAGCTTGATACATTGCGTGTTTTGGCAGATTGATGGGGCGGTTATAGGCTCTTTTGACTCGTTTTCCTTTTTCCTTTTTTGGTGGTATTCCTACAATGTTAATGAACGTGAAGCATGTTTTTTGTTTCCTCGTGATTTTTGCTGCTCTACACTGTCATTTTGACTGAGGGTGGATGTGATTTTGATCCATTAATATCCATTGTGCAGGTTGCATGACCTTCAGCTCTCTTGACTCAGAGGAAGTGAAATTTCTTAATATTAGGGTCTTATACCAAAATAACCATGACATCGATTTTCTGTCAAGGGTTTAAGACTCGGCGATGATGGTGCTATATTTTACTTGTTTACGGAAATGGAAGAGAGACGAAATGTAGCCAGGCCTACTGAACAGAGGCCTTCTGATGGTTCATGGTGGCCTTCAGATCTTGTTGAAAATTTTGAATCTGTTTCCATAAATTCCAAAGAAGATGATTCAAGGGGAAATAAATCTATCGGTAAAGATGATTATGATAGTTCATCTCATCAGACAGCATCGCAGATCCTTTGGAGCACTGGAATGCTCTCAGAACCAATACCTAATGGTTTCTATTCAGTCGTACCAGTAAGCATTCCACCTTATATGATCTAGAAATATAGGATTTGTGATGCATCACATATAAGACAGATCATTCTTTGTATTTTTTTAAATCATTGATGAAAATGAACTACTGTTAAGTCTTTCCTACTTATCTCATTGTGTTCGAACAAGGAAATTTATCTTTTGATAATTGTTGATACTGGTTTGACACAACTACAACTAAGCATTTATCTCCACCATATCAGGTTGGCTATATGGTTCATAACTTATTAATATTATCATGTTCAGACAGGACATTTGTCGTTTATTCTAATGTTCACTTGCTTTTCTTCGCATTTCACTTGAGTAGCTTTAAAGTTTTGTTCGGTTACCATTTTCTCAGGAGAAAAGATTGAGGGAGCTTTTTGATGATATTCCTACCTTGGATGAACTTCACAATTTGGAGCTGGAGGGTTTAAGACCTGATATTATACTTGTGGATGTAGAGAAAGATAAAAAGCTTTCTATGTTTAAACAACTGGCTGTTTCCCTCATTAAAAATCACTTGTCAAATCCTGCAACAATGATAAAGAAGATAGCTGGAATGGTGAGTATTTATTTGTTCCTGCTCTACCTGTAAATTGCATCATATGCTTGCATTTATGAATATTTGTTCCATGATCTTTGGTTCCACTTCTCAATATATTAACTACCGCTTGTGTGTTTTAAGGCTCATTTTTTATATGCATCCATCTATTGTGATGGTCAATGTCAATGTTCATTGAAATGTCTCCCTGTTCTTGCTCTTATGGTTTCAGATTTCTGACTTACATAAACGGCCAAATTCGGACCTTAGTCCTGGAAAGGCATCAGTAGAAGAAAGTTCTCATCTGTTTGAGAATAGAGTTGTTCAGATGTTGGGACAAATAAAGCACGGTTCATGCCGTCCTCGAGCAATATTGTTTAAAGTTCTTGCAGATACTGTTGGTCTTGAAAGTCGGTTAATGGTGGTAAGTTTTACATTTACAAATATTTATGACATGATGTGGTTGCTTAATCTGTCAGTTAATTTAAACTCCAAGGACCACATCATTTTCTGATTTATAAGTTCGCTGTTACTTCTGGTCTATTTTTCTGTTCCCTAAAAACATTTGAACATGTGTCAGAGCAGATATGTGTTGGTGTACATAGCAAATAAATTTGTTTTTCACTGTCATTATCTTCGAAGTACAAGTCTAACTGATCAACAACCAGGTATTTTATTGTCGCCACAACTTAATCTGGCAGCGCTTTGGTTTCTTCAGGGAAGAATGTGTATACTTTTGCCTCTTGACATCACAAAAAGCTTATCCGCGCGTGCATATATTCACAACTCAAATTTGCTAACATATTTTACTAATTCAAGCACGAATTATAGCCGCCATTTCTTATGGTGAATGTGTCACTCATATTTGCCTTGACTTCCTTGATAATAACTAAAATATTTTGTATTGCCAGTCACAGACAACTTATTTTATACATTACTTGTTTAGTTCTTTCTCTTTTTATACTTTGACTCTTCTTTCCTTTATTTAATTGCCAGGGTTTGCCTACCGAAGGAGATTCTGAGTGTGTAGATTCATATAAGCATATGTCTGTATTAGTTGTCTTAAACTCTCAGGAACTTCTGGTCGATCTTATGCGATTTCCTGGCCAGCTTATACCCCTATCAACAAAAGCCATCTATATGACTCATGTATCTGCTGCTGGGGAAAGTGACTCTGCAGAAAACGATTCCTGTGATTCTCCACTAGAGCCAAATAGTCCTCTTTTTGGTGTTTCAGAAAAAGTTGATCCCGAGAGGTTAGAAACTATCTCGTTCCTTTGTCAGGGATCAGTTTTGATTTGTTGGTGTAGATACTTTTCACATTGTTATAGGAATATGAAAGTGAATTTGAAAAGGGTAGAGAGTGAAATTATATTTTGGGCTAAGGATTTTCAAATTAGAAAATGGTTAGACCAGTAATTTAATTCTCTGATTGATAACTGACTCAATTAGTGTAGCCTGTGCAGTACTGAGAAGGATGATAGCCTCCAGTTCCAGCGAAGACTAGAAGGAACTTCACATGCAGCTGGGCCTTCTTTAAGAGATATGATGTTGAGGTCATCTACTTTTGTTGATAGAAAATTGAGGTACTGTTAGGCATCACAGAATACATAAATTTCTTGAATCTTGAAGATTATGTAATGACACTCTACACTGTTTAATCAGCTGTGGATATTTTGATTTATGTCTCATTTTTGGCTAAGCTATTCCATTGTTCACTAGTTTTGTTTTTTTGAATGATTAAATGCATCAGTTCGTATCACAGTGAGCCAAATATTGCGGCCACCTTTTGGAGAAGGAGCAGAAGACGGGTCATTGCAGAACAACGGACTGCAAGTTCAAGGTTCCTCTTTATTCCTTATTCTGGGTGCTTATCAAAACTTTGATCTAGATACATTTATAAGAGTGCACCAGGAATTTCTTCTTACCCTTTCAAGCTAAAACATGACTTTTTTTATGCTTAAATTTTTCTAGAAAACTGTCTCTGTAGAGAGTGTTATAAAACTTTTCTGTGGCAGTATTTCTAGTTGATTATTTTGATATGGCTAGTTGTTATTCTGTTGCTTTTGTGTATATGGTGGTGGGTTGTTTGAGCTCTCCTTAGAGATGACCAACTTTTTTCATTCCTTATATTCTTTTGTTTTCTCTCTGATATTTAGTAGAGTTCTGGGGGTGATCTTGACACCTCTTTATTTCACGCTGTCCTAATATTTTAAAATTTTGGTTTTCACAGTCCAGAACATCCTTCCTCTCGTGCACGGGGGCGTTCTATGCTCAGTGGTGACAATAAATCATTTAGAGATTATTCAGATGACGTATCTGCATCAAGGTCTGTGTTTGAGTTCCACATTTTTGGTTTGGTTGTCAAGTTCAACACTTACATCTAACACACAACATGTATGCAAAGTGAAGGAAGAGATTGATGTAATCACAATATTTATGTGAAGTTTGGTTGTATACCAAACTTGTAATGTGCATGCAGAATGATAAAGTAGTATGTTCCTCCATTATATAGTGATGAGTGAATCACATTATTCTTAACTTAAACCTTGTTGCTCTCATAAAGTTTTTGTTGTGGTATTTTGTAATTGATTTTGGGGAAACGTTATGATTGCATAACATAAATTGTAATTCCCTTAACGAATCTTGATATGTTGAAATCTGAATGGTCTCTATTGCTTACGACCTACCTGGCTGAACCGTAACCAGATTCAGTGAACTAACTTATAAGTGGTATCATAAACTCATATCTGATTCCAATTCATCATAGCTTTCTTTTACTCTCTTCTCCTACTGTTCTTGATTCTTATTTCATTCTAGCTGTAGATCTGAAGGTGCTTCAGCTCCTGAGACACGAAGAATAAGACGAAGAAGTATCAGTATAACTCCAGAGATTGGTGATGATATTGTAAGGTAAGAATTTTCTTAATTACATCAACTATTCTGTTTGCGTGATATCTTGATTAGCAATTAAACCTCTATTACTTTTTTCCTGGTTTATTCTACAAATGGGTAATGTGTATCTTCTGTGCTGGTTTAATAGATGTTAGAATTTGCATCCTTGATTTTTCTTGCTGATCAGAGATATTATTTCTGTCTGTATTATGTTCCTTTGTCCTTACAGCTGTAATTTTATTGTCATGATAGATACTCAGATTGTAGTCTTTTATAAGTTCAAGCCTGCTTTAGCTTTTATAAAAATGCAGTTTACAAAATGAATTTATGATGAATGGGATTGTGAAAAGAGTATTCTGGGTGTTGCTAGTATATTTTGATTTTGAAGGGGGAAAAGTATGAGAGCATATATGTGATGTACACTTGCTAATGAGATTTCCATTTGCTTTGTTGCTGTGTATGGATAATTACAGGGCTGTTCGAGCAATGAATGAAACATTGAAGCAGAATCGTCTATTGAGAGGACCAGATGAACATAGGTCATTTTCATATGGAGCAGAGGTTGGAAATAGTGCACCTGGTGCTCAGAAAGATGTATGTTTTATTCTATGTTTGATTTTATTTTCTTTGACTTCTTATTAGTGTTGTTTGGATGATGTCAACATGGTTGTATGGAGTAAATAATCTACAAGATGATAATTGTCTTTTTCTCTCCTAGCCCATACTGTTGGATATTAGATGATTAATATGTTACAGAGGAATCAATGAGGCTCGAGTTTTAGTGTATTCTTTTTTTTTTGTTTCCATGGTGGTTTATCTATCCACATGTACGTACATTCATTACATGTAATGGCATGATTCTTCTCAGGTAGCTGATTTTAACCATGGTGGCTCATCTGGTGAAAGCTCATCCACTAATTCATTTCAGCGGGACCCCATGGATCCCCAAAAGGCCATATCCTTGCCCTCTTCTCCTCACGATTATGTGAGTCAGTCCACCAATAGAACTGGGGCTTCAAAATATAGGTTAAATGAAGACTTGGAGTCAACATGGATCAAAGTTTTGGGATCTCCTATGTTCCAGAATAAACCTCTCCTACCTTTTGAAGAATGGAACATTGATTTTTCTGAAATAACAGTTGGCACTCGTGTTGGTATAGGTAAGAAATGACCATCACAATTCTCTTCCTGGTATTGTTTAGAAGTGACATCCAATTGTAAAGGTGTCTTCCCATGAATCGTTGTCACTTGTGAAAGTTTGATATTCCCATGATTTCTAGTCATTACACAGGAAACTATTTGGATGTAATGCTTTTGATGATCATCATCCATGACTGTACCAATCTGACCTGAAATTATTGTTATCTGCATTAAATGCGGCTCTAAACTCTTTGATACTCCATATATACTTAAAATTATCCAGGTGTATGTTTCACATTCCACTAATTGAAGCCATCCGTGTGTTATTTCATTTGTAGCTCACGTTTATTTACAATTGTGGTTATATGCTCCTCTCTCTGAAGGTGCCTTTTGATGTACATATAGTTTGGAAAATCTTAACATGTTCTCTAAAAAGAAGAATGGGCCTTTTTGCATGTTTCAAAGGGCAACTTGATGCAACTGATCCTTCCAGGAAGAAGTGGTAGATGACGGGGTGTATAGATAAGGAGCAAAAATCAGCATTTATGAAACTCTACATTTGCAATCTTGAAACTTTTCGAACATCATTCTATTCTGTCATATTCTAATTTATTTATTTTGCAGTTCAAAAAGGTTGCTTATTTAGAAACAGCTTATACATCTTATGCCATCTCTTTGAAATTTAACTTTGACGTACTGTTTATCATGAGTTATACTACCTCCCCTCCATTAGAGTCTTATTTTAGAAAATAAGAAGAGTCTTATTTTAGAAAACAAAGTTGATTTTTACCTCAAACCTTTGAATTAATCCTGTTTTTTTAAATACTGCGTGAAGAGTTTTAAAATGCGTGTTACTGAGTGGTATACTTTAGATTAAATAAATGGCTACAATATGACTATATCAGCTAAGACTTTTCTTATTGAAAGGAGTGAGTAATGGGATACTGAATGTTATGATATAAATGTGAGATCTGTATGGTTTGATGTGGTCACCGTAAGCCTAAATTGTTTGAACTTTAAATCCCTTTCTCTTTCTGTGAAGTGTCAGCTATTTTTTCACATTTATTTTATAATTTCATAGGTTTTTTTGGAGAAGTTTTCCGTGGCATTTGGAATGGAACAGATGTTGCGATCAAAGTTTTCTTGGAACAAGATCTGACTGCTGAAAATATGGAGGACTTTTGCAACGAGATTTCCATCTTAAGGTACTTGTTATCTAGTGAATTAATGCTCTGTTTGAAGAGTATTTAGCCCTTGTTTTTGTTTCTTCCGCATTCTAACTCTTCTATTCTGTTTCCCAGCCGCCTTCGCCACCCAAATGGTATTTTTCTGGTCCACAGTTTCTTTGGTTTGATCTTTTCTTCCATTATCTGTTCTTTTGGTAGCTGCATGATTTTAGAAGTTATGGTCAGTTGAACAAATATTAGGATGTAAATTTGTTAAGAGACCCCCTTAATCTTTCAGGTTGATTTGAGGAAAACCAATGATTCACTTTTCATAATGTGTTTAATGGTACCAGTATTTACTTACTTATTATTGCTATATTTTGCAGTTATACTATTTCTTGGTGCATGCACAAGACCTCCACGACTATCCATGATTACTGAGTACATGGAAATGGGTTCATTATACTATTTGATCCATTTAAGTGGTCAGAAGAAAAGACTCAGCTACCGAAAGAAATTAAAAATGCTCCGTGACATATGCAGGTATTTTTTTAGTCTATGTTATTTAGCCAATCATTTGCTGAGCAGTCAATTTTGTACTGCAAGAGTACATAATGTCCTATTGGCTAGTTCTGTATTCACCCTGTGCGATATTCAAACTTAGACAAATTTTAAGATGTCTGTTTTGATGTGCCTCAGTCTGGTTTTATTATTGTGGATATTGGGTGGTTCTAAGCGAAAACTTTCATCTTCATTCAGGTACTTGAAAAATGTTATTAGTTGAGGGGTTTGGTACTCCCTACTGATGTGGAAATATGTCCTTGTCTTGGTGTAGGCAGTCAAACTAAGTGCTCCTGACGCTGAGTTTGTGTATGGCTGACTTTCAAGCATATGTCCTAAGTCTTGCCCTAAGGATTATCCTATGGCTGCCTATGTTAAATTCGTTACTTGGATAAGCTCTATTGTGTTTGGTCTGGGTAAAGTGTCTGTTACCTAGTATGAATATCATGTGTTAAATTGGGTTTTTTATCCAGTGAATGCCTTGGTAAAGATGAGGCATCTCTCATGTTTTCATAGCTTAGTAGTCAATAGAAGTACATTTCTGGGTGCTCTAACCATTCAAACTAAGAATCATCTTTAATTGGGGAATTGTTTTAGAGGGGCTTAAAGTACTAAGCAACTATTTCCTTGTTTTGTCAACTTAGAGGGCTAATGTGCATGCATCGGATGAAGATTGTCCACCGGGATCTGAAAAGTGCAAATTGCCTGGTTAATAAACACTGGACTGTGAAGATCTGTGACTTTGGACTGTCAAGGATAAGGGCAGACTCAGACTTGAGAGATTCCTCGTCTGCAGGGACCCCGGAATGGATGGCCCCGGAACTAATTCGCAATGAACCTTTCACCGAGAAATGTGACATTTTCAGTCTCGGTGTAATCATGTGGGAACTACATAATCTAGCTAGACCCTGGGAAGGCATACCACCTCAGAGGGTATGTTGGCTTGTCCTCTTGATTGTGTGCTTCTGAATGTTGCTCCTCTTTCTTCTAGTGTTATGAGTAACAGTTGATGTTAATGTCACTTTCTAGGTAGTTTATGCTGTTGCTAACGAGGGATCAAGGTTGAAAATTCCCGAAGGGCCTCTTGGTAGGCTAATAGCAGGTAAAATTATTCGTTTCTCTCCCAGTTGTTTTTGGCATGTTTTGTTTCATGAGGAGTATCAAATCTGAAGTGCTTAATGGGTGGCAGATTGCTGGGCAGAGCCGCAGGATCGTCCAAGCTGTGAGGAAATACTAACGCGCCTACTCGACTGCGAGTATTCGTGTTAAAACTTAAAACCAATCTGTCTTTTTAATTGTACAGCAGCACATGGTAGAGACGTCCCGAGGATATAATTGTGTGTGATTTTTCCAACCGCAGTGGATGAGGATTTCAATGGGGAATAGCTTTACCATTTTTTAATTATTAAATTTCGGAATGGATAAGATTTTGCTGGAGGAAACCGTCGCTCTCTTTTTCAAAGCATTCGTCTAATTTATCTTTGCATCAGTCACTTCAACTATAGAGACTCCCAATCCGAACATCTCCCAATCCGAACATCTTATCGTGTTACAAAGTACAGTAGATTCTAATTATGGGATAAAAAGAGAGTAGTACAATATTGCGACAAATAGTACTCCTCCGTCCGCTCGGTTTCTGTTTTATCATAAAAAATTATTTTTTTAAAATTATTAAAATCATATACTCCCTCTGTTTTTCTATGTTCGGCATATTTACCATTTTTGTATGTTTTTCTAAGTTTACACATTTCCTTTTATGGCAAAAAAATACATCATTCTCAACTACTCATTAAACTTTTTACTCTCCTCACTCAATTATCTCCACACATTTTCACTTGCAAAAAAAACACCTAATGCTATGGTGCCAAACATAGAAAAACAGAGGGAGTAAAATTATTTTTCGAATAAAAAATTATTGTATTATTTTGTCTCTTGAAAGACTGTCTTTCCATAATCCATAGAAAGACCAAGATTTAAAGTGAAAATTAGAAGAAATGAAGATAAAATTTTTGGATTGTATGAACCGGGTTATAAACTTTATAACTATTACACGTTGCATAATAAATTTTTAATATTGCAATAAAAACATTTTACCCTTTATTATTCTAGTTAAACTCCGTCTTTCTATAAGCCTACGTCTTTCTATAAACCTATAGAAAGACGGTCTTTTCC
>JAULKK010000011.1:4096393-4107901 GCA_032355705.1 Rubia peregrina
CCTTTGCAAAAAAAATCTCGGGCCCTTAGAAACTGCTGCAAAAGAAAAGGTAGTCCTCTCAATTGTCTCCCATTGTTTGACCAATGTGTTTACTGATTAGCTGAGCATATGAACTTAATTTGTGGATAGAGTAATTACTATGCGAACCCTTCGGGAGATTCAAGCAAACGGGGTGTGCTCTTGCAGTAACCTGTCCTCTTAACCCAGGGACTTGTATCCAGGAATTACTTTGTCCCCAAACGGATCACTGATTTCTAGTCACTTCTTCATCTTTGTCCTTTAGTAACTTTTGTTGAACAACTAGAATGTGCTTGGATGTTTACAGTTTGGTAGACATTTGTATGTTTCAAAAGAATGTTGGTGCGAAAGAAGTTGATTTCATATCTTTGTGTTTGAATCATTTACAGGATGTCTTCAATTACTTTGGTTGCCATTTGTTTATAAATTACTACACCCTGCTAATGTCTGATTCTGATTTATGATGTTCTGTCCTGACTAATGTTTGTTTATGTCCTGTGTGTGATTTCTGTGTTCCCTTATTTGGACCCGATCTCTGTCAAATACTTTCTGATTATTGGTTCATCCGGGTCCTCTATCCCTGTCACTGAAATCACAGCATCCACTCCCCAAGATGAGTACTCCAAATGAGGAGCCCGATCACTTGTCCCAATCATGTGCCGGAGCTTCAAGCTCTAAGGTTTTGATGGACAATGAAGAGGGTGAGAAATCACAATCATTACGGGGCTCTGAGTCTGATTCGGAGATTTCGACAGCCACTCACTTCAGTCCAATCGATATTGCCGATTGGACTCCATGGTCGTTGAAGACCCCGATTGTTTGTTCTGAGGTTGACTATCCTCCGGACTCTGCAGAAACCACCCCTTATGAGGGTTTCATACTTGATAAGGAGAGCCGGGAAAATACATATTGGTTTCCAAGACTTGAAGGTGTACTGATTATCACAACATTAAGTTCGGCGAACCTAGCTTCTATGAATATGGTTCATGCTATTTTCCGAAGAACTGGTCACAAAAGGAAAAGAACCTACAAAAGAAGAAGTGGTCGGTGCATAACTTACCCCACGATCTTCTAGTAGAGATGGGCTATCTATTTTGACAAATAGCCGGAACCGGAGAAGGGTGGACCATCTGAGGCGATGAAGCGAAATCCACCGAAGACCAGCTTCAAGGAACTTTTTCAGGTTCCATTCTCCCTTTCTTAAGCTTATTACAGATTTCATTTACTGCATCCATTAGTTCTCACGGTTCTCAAATGCTATTTGTTTGTGCAGGAACAGGGGGAAAGACCTAGCGGGACCAGTGATTAACATCTGGCCGTTTGTTACTCACTGGTCACTGGTTCAATTGTTTTGGATATTTTAATGAACAACTTGTCCTTATCTGCATTTTGAATTCTTGCCACTACTTGGACCTAAATCCTTACCCAACTTTACTGAACTGCTTTAATTATTTGATGCATGATCTTATGTGGACTTGTATGTTTGTGTTGCTATACAGTCTTGTGTGATTGTCTGGACTATTTTTTTTTCAAATGTTACATAGTCGTGTGAGACTGTCTAGACTAATATTTTTCTCATCTGCTCCTCGAATGATGTTATGCGTGTCCTTGAATTGCATGTTGCCTTCGATGCTTGATAAACACCATTCCATTCTTCTCTGCTTGGCTGTGGTTGATAGAAATTGGTGAACTGCATTAGTATGGCTTTTGATTTTCTTGTTTGTCACATCCCAGTGAACAGTGCTCTTGCTGATATGCAGACTTGCAACAGTAACCCTGCAGGTTCTTCGTTTTAGGAGAGCTATAGCCATCAAGGCTATTGTGTCGATCCTTTTCTTAGTGGTCTTCCATGCCTGAAGGACCTTCTTGTTATTGTTCCACCAGCAACAAGCTGCTGCTTCACTCTAGCCCCAAATCGTGATGACTGTCCTGACAGAACAACCACATTGTTCTGCTGCCTGCACACGTATTTGATGCTTCAGCTTGCCTTCATGGTTGTACTGCAGCACAAATTGTGCTATTTGCTGCATTTCCTCATCTGTCAGATTCCTTCCCACCATCACAGTCCAAGCAACATTAAAAGCCCTGTGAGGATGTCAGATTTTGAATGCCCGAACTTGTTTATGAAGAGATGAAATCTGAGGAATTTTAATGCTGCCAGAAAAGGGGAAGAATGTTTACAAATGGAAAAGTGGAGCACAACAGAAAGTGCAAGAACGTGAAGTGTTTTATAGATGCCAAAAAGTGATGCTGGTCGTGCCCTTTTTTTAGGGAACCATTCATTTTTAGTTTTTGGCTCCACCTTTAAAAAATTTGAAGCCAATTTTAAAATTCTGGCGTAAATTTAGAATTTCCGGAGGGAATGGTTTCGTTACAATGTTCTGTAAACTGATATTTAGGCTTGTTTTGACCAATTTTAATGTTCATGTTCTTTCTACTGTTCACAGCCAGCTTTTCCAACTTCCCATATACTTTTGCTACTGTAGATCTTTCTCACCTCAATTTCTCTTTCTACAAATTGAGGTGGGACAGAGGGGTTACTCTTTCTGTTCCTCTGTTTCTATCTTATCATAAAAATTAAAAAGAATTATTTTTTAAAGTCATTAAAATAGTATAAAAATATTTTGTGAACAAAATATTATTTCATTATAATTTTTACATTTTAAATTTTGGTAAAAATAAAAGTAAGACAATAATATACGGAAGAAAATAAATAGGGAGACGGAGGAGTATGCATACTTAACCTGCTTATTACTACTCACTCAGAAGAAGGAAAAAAAAACGTGTTTACATTCCAACGATGAAAGAAGCAACTCAGTCAACAGAATTATTACATGAGCGTATGCTCTATAGCATACATTATTCAGCTATTGTTACATGTTACTAGTAAAAGAGTAGCCGTATGGAGACTGGCTCAGTCACTGATCTGGCGTCTGTTGAGATTAACTTCAAAACGGCTCAAGGAATCTGCCCTCATCTCCGTGCTCATATCATTTTCCGGTGCGGGGTAATAGTCTTCCCTGAGCTGGATATCCCTCAGGGCCGGGATCTGGAGGAAGAAGTTGAGGAAATGCTCGTGCGCGGTGCCGTGGATGAAGAGTTTCCTGAGGTGAAGGCACTGCTGAAGCAATCCAGCTGCAGGCAGAGACAAGCTCCTCTGGTTCACGTCCCTGTCTTGAGGTGGCCAGTAGTCCAGCTCAACCAGTTCCAACACTTGGATGTCCAGCAAGTAGAACCGTTCCCACTGGCTCAAATCCATCTGTCCCGAGGGGGCCGTGTGGGCGTACCCTATAGTGTCTCCACAGTCGAGGTGCATCTTCGAAAGTCGAGGATACAGCTCCAGACTGCTCAAACCAAATGCATACAGAGCATGCCTGGACCATTCCCTGCAATCTCCTTCAACCTTGATTCTGATCTCCTCTAAGTTGGGGCATTCCAGGAGACCTACACTTGCCAATGGACTCAGAACCTCTCCAACCCCGATCCAAAGCGAAAGACACTGCAGCTTCTCCCACGAAATGCTGCTATCCACACCATTATCAATACCAGTGCCACAACAATTCAGATCATAAGACACCCTGCATCTCTTCTTCCTACCATTGCTCTCTGAGTCATCCGAATAGGCATCAGATTGCGCGGACGTCTCACCCTCATCCAATCTGTTCACATCAAATTCATCATCCTCCTCCACATCGTTCCAAATGCAGTCGATGTGCAGCCTCTCGATGCTATCCTGTATCGGCTCCAGCGATTTCAGCGACATAGCCGCATTCAGATACTTGCAGCAAGAGATCTTCACATCCACTAGAGTCCTCTTCAGCAAACTCGCTAAAGTCCGCATCCCCCTCATAGTAACCTTCTTACAACCCTGTATCTCAAACTTCCTCAACTTCCAGCACCCTCTTCCTATAGCAATTAAACCCATGTCAGTTAAGTCTCCCACGTTCCTAATCGATAAAGATTCAAGCCCTTGACAGAGAGCAACTCCATCCAGCTTCGAACCAACCGGAACAGAAATCCCATGAAACTGCCCCAGTCTCAGCGACCTCAACCTGGCGCACTTCACCTTGAGCAGCTCGAACACGGGACCACTATGTTTAACATTATTGCACACATCTAGACCAACCTCTTCCAGCAAAGGAAGACCCGCGAAAAACTCCATCAACGCAGCAACGCTAATCCTCGAATCCTCGGCAGTGTACCCATCAAACTCCAGATCCGCCCTCGAGTTCACCAAGGCGGAAGTATCAGCCAAATGAACCACAGTCAGTTTAGGACAGTTAACAGGGATAGCAAGCAGACACTCATCCCCAACGTACCCGCGGCATCTGTGATCGAACACACACGCAACGCGAAGCTCCCTCAGGTTGGGGCAGGATTTGGTGATACCCATGATTTCATTAGCCCTGAAACCTTCAGTAATCGAAGGGTTGAGCAGATTAATACTGGTCAGCGTCGTTGCGTGTTGGGATAGAGCTGCGGGAATATCGTCGCTATAGCAATAAAATCTGGAGAGATCAACAGTTTCCAAGGACATATTCCTGTGGAACAGCGGTTGCAGCTCCTCCCCGGATCCCATCTGCGGGCGCTGGTGCCAGCGGACGAGCTTAATCTCCTTGAGCAGGAGCCACTCTGAGGCGAGAAGCTGAACGCTGAGCTCGTCCCGCGCGTAGAGGGTGAGGGAGGTGACGCGGGGGAAGGTCTGGTGGAGCAGCTGCGCTATGAGGGGCGGGGAGGGGAAGGAGGAGAGGAGGGGGTGGCCCCACGGGGAGAGGAGAGAGATATCGAGGTGGGTGACGGAGTGGAAGCAGGTGGGGAGGCGGAAGAGGTTGCGGACGTTGCCCCGGAGCGTGAGGGAGGTGCGCGTCGACCGCTCCAGGTGGAGCCACTTCCGGCAGACCAAGGAGGCGGCGTTGCGGCTGCGGACGTCGGGAACGGCGGCGATTATGTTGGAGACTATCACGTCCGGGAGGTCATTCAGGGTGGTCGAATCTAGCCAAGTTGCCATTGGAAGTGTGGATTGAGGTGGAAAACTCGACTACGGCTTTTGAGTAGATGGGAAATGGATCACATTTCTGTCTGCTGTCTCTCTCTCTCTCTCTCTCTCTCTCTCTCTCTTAACTGTGAACATTTTTCTTTTCTCTTTCTAATATCACAATTTTGTCCTTCATATTATACTTCTATCACATTCTTGTCTTGGAAGTTTCTTTATACATAAATTCTTGGGCAGAATGTTGAAGTGTTTGATTTTTAAAATTGTCAATTTATTTATATCACTAAATAGAATGATCATGCATATATTCTAATGTATTGTAAAAATTAATGGTCAACTTTTTATTGTAATATATAGTGTAATATTTTATACTTAAAATTTTAAGAACAACTCTAATCAACGAAACTTTTGCGTGTCACATTGAAAACGACCCTTCAATAAAACGGTAAAAAACACATCTAAAACTTTGCACATTTACAATGTCACTTTATAAATAGCATGTATTGTATTTATGGTGTTTTGGATTTTTTTTTATTTGTTTCAGATTTACATTTTCTTAAACTGGTTTTCCTTCTTGAGCTTTACATTATTTAATTGTTTTGCTCTTTCATTAAATATAATTAATTATTGGTAATTAATCATGTATGAGTAATATTTAAAATATTAATTTTCTTTTAAAATAAAAGTAAAAATGATAATTCAACTATATATTAATTAATTTAATATATTAATATCAATTTTGATCATATAATAATAAAGTTTATATTTAATTTTATCTTTATGTTTAATTAGTATTTGAATTTGTTATTATATTGTTTTAATTTTATGATGGTATATAAATGACCCACGAACACTTTGCATGAGTACCACTTCGCTACAATCAGTTCGCTAACCAGCAGATAACTGATTCCAGAAAAAGTGCAGAAGCACCACCTACCACAACACACTTCACTAGATCATGATTTAGAAGAGTTGAGTACATCACACAATCCACGATCACATGATCAAGGGGCCTATAAATGAATACTCTCTCCATCCCAGCAGTAATAACATATTTATTTTTTCACGGTTTTCATTGATCATGTTTGACCGTCAATATCTCTAACTACATATACCAATTTTGCATAAAAAATTATATTTAGAAAATATATGTTAAGATGAATTCAACAGTATCTCACATGATATATTTATTATGTATATATTAATTTATATTTATGGTCAAAGTTTACCAAATTTGATTTTGAGAGTAAATATGTCATTACTGGTGGGATGGAGGGAGAATAGAACACCAATTTCGGGTAAGTAACTTTCCCACAATATGTTCAAAACAAAACACCTACATTGATTAGAGCGTCAGAGTCTCTCTCCGGGGACATCCCACGGGATTTGTTTTAGGTGCTAAGAGGAGCAGAACTTGTCAAGCTGATCCTGAAGCCTATCATCGCTCGAAAGGATTGCCCCGCATCAGTAGCGCCGTCTGTCGGGATCAATTTTTTTCTTTCTAGATTTTTATGGTCCTCGGAAAAGACCAGGTGCCACCCCAAAATCACCGCCCACTCATCAAACACCCACATAAAGAATCAATCAAACGATGGAGCCGATAAACAAGAAATCGTCTAGATAAATATAAAAATAATCGCAGACAACAACTAGTACAAAACAACGAGCTTGCTGAAATAGGCCAAGGATAACCGCGATGATTGCACAACAATACTTCTGCAAGCTTTACAAGATGAATTAATAACAAAGGCACAAACCAATAGCAGCGGGGAAAAGGAATGAGTTAGTATATCAGGCTAAAGATACTTCAACAAGATCACACCTAACCTCAGCACGCCAAGCAAATCAATGACAAAGGTACACTTATGAATGACACCATACTCAAATATGCAAGAACCCCCCCCAGAGGATGTTGTCGGAAGAATCACTTGGCAATGGAAGTATGCATGCTAGATCTCGCTCTAGGAAAGCCTGGAAAAACCACGCTCGCAAGCCATTTAAAGTGATTCGAGTAACAAACCGATGGCTAGGCTCTCACCGGTGGAATCAGCTCCACAAAGCATTAAAAAAATATAACTCGATAGCGCAACACACCCGAACCAGCCTTAAGCATTATAACCAAAAGAAGATTTAAAAAACTTTTACTAAACAAAGTGATATTTACAAAAAGGAAGACAATATAGTAAAAATACCTAATCGCAGAACCAGTAAAAGATTTATTATTCTTAAAACTTCGATAAAAAAACAATAATTGCATCCCCAAACTACAAACCTCTCCCTATGGACAATTACACATCTCAAACCCATTACCTAAAAAACTACTTTAAGTCCCTAGTTGTATGTTAGCGAGGCTGCAAAAGGTCCCAAAGGGAGAAAATGCCAGCTCATTCATCCTCTTATTTCTTCTAAAAATAGTGACCCCAGTGAAGGGGCACCATCATCCTCATCCAGTAGGGAAAGTGAAGATATCGCTCCACCGGTACGGAAAACCTACCATCCCTTAGCTCAGAAGGCCGACTTACAAACAAACCCACCGCCTTCACTATACGTCTTATTCTTCCTATTGCAGCCCGAAGAAGACTTGGGAGCTAGTCCCATGTTAATTCTTCCTCGCACCCACATTAGTGGGCTTCCGAGATGACAACATCATCCAAATCACTTCGACATTCGCTAATCCCATCTGTGGATCCTACCCAAAACCATTATAAATACAACACTTTTTAAGATAAAATAACATAAGAAATACTAATAAAAAATCCACAACCCTGGCCGAGTATCAATGGTCTCAGGCCACCTCACAAAGAACGAGGCTTGCAGCCCAACCAATCGAGTAAACCCTCCAAAAAACCATAACCATCACATAACCGATGACGCTCCTGTCTTGTACTGTAGATAGCCTCGGCATCCCAAACAAAAGTAGAAAAATCATAAAATCATAAGTCATTTTCCCCCATGTAGAACATGTCTAATACACTCATAATACATAAAAACTACTTCCCCAAAATGCTATCTCACAATCACAATAGTGTAGAGTCTCTAATAAGGTCCCTTTTATAGGCACAGTCTAGTGCAATTAACCCTTCATAATTAAAACATTGGGAGCAATACGCCGTATTAGCCTCAGGCACGCTTCCCAAAAACTAACTTTTTATTCAATTTTGAGAAACAGAACAACGTATTATCCTCAACATCAAGAATCTAAACAGACCTTGTCCACGTGACAATATCGTCTACTACTAAAGCCCATTTACATGTAGTCTACCAACCCATATTGATAAAAGCCCAAGGTATAACATACAGACACACCCTCATTAAGAATGTCATATACTGCCATCCTTTACACACAGAAAAACTACATTACAAAAAAATTTGCTTGTCAAAATGACACAATTATGAAAATCACCCTCGCACTCTATTGGCAATGAAGACACCCATGTCTCGCAAAAGATACAGGAAGATCGCCCACGACTTTGCATGCGCCTAGAAATGCATCAGCATGTGTGCCACAGATCACCCTTGTTGGGGTTAAATGTGTGGCCTAGCCGTGCTAGAATGCAATAACTACCACCTGATTCCCACGTACACTCAGCTTGGTGGCTCCCAGCACATCAGGCCCTTATAGGGACTTGGACAAGTATGCACCAGAATACACACCAGTTTAGAAAGGGATTAAGAGCGCACAAATGGGGGACACATGCAATATAAGACCACACAACTTAGGGAGTAAAATAATTGTTTTCAATATGTTGCATAATGGTAACCGGGTGTGGGTAGATCTGTATTCCACATATATGGTGTACGGAAGTTATTACAAGTGATAGCTACAAGAATAAAAGAAGGTCAAAGAAATAAAGGCACGCAGGCTTAGACCTCCAAGAAAGAAACTAAGCTAACTACTAGCTAAGTATTCATACAAGAAAGAAAAAAAGACTATCTGTGACAAAGAGCTATGGAAGGTTCTTCTTGGACCGTGATGTAACACTAAGAGTATTAACCTGGAGGGAAATCGAGTGCTGCTTGCACGGTTGTTGGGCACGAACAGCTCGGGAATTGTGCACAGCGTAACACGAGTGTAGAGGGGAATGACACAGGCTGAGAGAGGTTAGGCGGTTGACACTAGACGACCCAGAGGTGTGTACGATGCAATTTAGGGATACTGTTTTCAGGGATGCATTGAGCGGCACGGGACCACAACACGTTTGTGGCGTGCGTGCAGGCATGTGGTTGCATTGAGGTTGGGTGATAAGCTCAACTTTGTAACATACTCCCCCACTCAATTTGGTGAACGTCCCCGGAGCCATCTGTTCTCCAAGATTCCTTGCTACCCACAAATTTCATGTACACTTATGCCTTAAAGAATGGGTTGATTCATTTACGGGTGCTTGTGTACTCTTTCTTAGTCGTGGTCCTCGATTTCTTTTTAGTTCCATTTTAAGCTGGCTTGATTTTTAGCACCCACTCCTTGCTCGATGACTGAAGGAATGTCCAACTTTGGATTATGTCTTGTATGCATTATCATCCATTCACGTTTCAACCTTCTGCCTTGTGGAACAACAAGGGGATTTCTAATCTGAATGATGAATTACCTTTCCCCGTCAAGGTTTACAAGGTTTAACTCATTTAACCAACTTGAAATTGGAAGCTTAATAGGGCACGCTAGCCGGCATCTTTGGAATCCAGATATTCTTGGCAACCGATGAACGCTTCATATCCTGCTTGCTCAGCGAATCCCCATCCCTCGCAGCCGGGAGGCGACCCACAATATGCTCAATATTCACACCTACCTCACAAAGCTCTTTGGATCCCTTGGGTAAATCCATTGTTGGTGTAGATCCTCTTGACCCTTCATTCGTGTTCTCCCCACTAAGATTCGTTGAATCACGATCCTCATCTTGTCTTAAGCACGTGACGAGCTGCAAAGCAGAGATTTTATCCTCAGGTGATTACTTCGTAGTCGCTTTAACTGCACATATTGGTGCCTAAGATGTAAATGTTGTTTCTATATGGGTATACAAAAATCTGCGTGTTTCTCAGAAATTTCATACTGCTGACTAAACCAAAGTCATCCATTTTAACGACATTGAAATCCACTATGGCTTGTATGGTGCCAACCTAGACCAAGCATCGTCTCGCAACACCCAGTATTGGTTGAGCTTAACTATTCACAGCCTTTAATTTGCCCACAACTTTCTCCAACTTGAGCCACAATCTTGATGCTTACACATGGCCAATTCCAGTATCGACCATCACTCTGATGGGTTTTTCATTCACGCTTAAGTCTATATGCACCAATGCTCCATCCATATGTCGCATTGATTTCACACGGAAAATCTCAGGTTTGGCAAGTTTAGGTGCGCCCTTCTCCGTTCTGCTTGACTGGGTCGCATCTCTCTTTGCTCGCACTGCAGCAACCACCCAGTCGATCTCAGGCTCCATTAACAGATTCAACTACCCTGGCTCTATTGATCCCACCATGATATTAAATCCTAGGTTCAACACTCCCATGGAGCATGGTTCTTCCTCTTCGGGCTCATACTCATTAGCCAACTGCTCCTAAACTACCTCGTTCAGTGCCTCCCTGATTTGACTCGAGTCCCCGGGCAACATAACAGTGATCCTCTGCTCTGTTGGACACTCAACAAGGTCATGATTCCTTTGCACATCCCGCACGCAAGTCATGCGTTCTTGATCTGTCCATGCCATTTTGATTTGAACCTCGACTGAACTAGCCGCACTTGCATTAGGGATTTCCTCATTCCTCCCGCACCTGAATTATGCATGTAGCTACCTCCTCCGATCGGACTGGGTCTAAAGTTACTTCCCATCTTGGGAGAACTTTTACCTGCACCATTTTTCACCTTGGCAACAGTAGCACCCTTCACCTCCCTATCAACTCTATGAGATCCTTCGCCCCCGAAGTTCTCAAAGACTCTCAATGAACATCACTGTTGATTTACAGTTAGTGAAAAAAAAATCTCTCCTTAGCTAGAGTCTAGCCCACGACTTCAATCCCTGGTTGAATTTATGGATTTTGTACTTCTCTGGATGGTCAGGCAAGTCAAGCATGCAAGCTTGGAAACTCGATATGTATTCCCTCACACTGGCGCTTCTCAGTCTCAACAAAGTCTATTCCTTCACGTTCGTTGGTGGGCATGAACTGTTGCTTCAACTTGAGCTTTAGATCATTCAATGTATCGATGGCTATGCGACCTGCCTTTATCTTCACATCTAGGGAGCGACACCACACCATTGCGCAGCCTTCCAAGTATATTGTGGAAATAGTGACTTTCTCAGCTTCCAAGTTTGTCTCAGTCCCTTAAAGTATTGCTCCATTTCGTACAAGAAACTGTCAAGATCTCGCGCATCACGTGCCCTGCCATATTTCTTAGGCTCGGGGACTTTCCGCCTATGCATATGATGTGTCCATTTTATATGGTTATTTTGGGATCTTTTTGTATTCATTTTGGTATACTTTGATGCTTTGAAGACTCTGTTTT
>JAULKK010000011.1:4108001-4125291 GCA_032355705.1 Rubia peregrina
CCCACTCTAACTATAACCGAGGAGAGGCGAGAAATATCTTCACTCGAAAGGTGTTGATAAGTTCTCCACAATATGTGGTTAATGCAAAAAAATAGATAATTAATCGGTGATCAAAGGATGACTAGAAATGTAAACCAATTGCACCCAAGACTCGTCATGATCTTAGTTATATCTTTTATACTAGTTGTGATCGTATTTACATAGTTATTTACAATTGTTTGTTAATCTAGTTTCTTAAAATAGTTGTAGTATTTTCTAAAATAAAAATCCTCCAAAATTGTTACCACATACTTAGAGTGACATCTTTGTGTACTTTTTAAATTATATTCAACATTCGATAAAACTCTTTTTTCCTCGTGGACGACCCCGACGTGCCACTAGTTAATTTCTAGTAGTTAGCCGCAATTAGGGCCTATAAATACTATCTTTCAAAGGCACGATGACGACCTTCCAAATTTTAGCACTACTGCCGTGAAAAAGGCGTATTTTATTAAAGTGTTAGTGTAGTTCTTTGTGTATTTTGTGTTTTTACCTTTTGTTGTTGACATTGGCTTGCTTTTGTAATTGTTACTTGGGATAAGGTTGTATTTCTCTAGTTCTTGGTTTATGGTCGATACTCGAACAAATAGACAAGAAATCTTGCACTATGATCCCGATCTTTTAGGAACACTCTTGAGAGCAAGGAGACTAACTCGTTTTGCTAACCAAGGTATTCAAGCACCACCCGAAGTAGTTACGCCAACTATGGCCGATGATACTAGAATCTTGACGAAGCTCATGGCCCCTAACCTAGAGAGTCAACCATTTTGCATCATCTTCCCTCCTCTTAAGGAAAATGTCACTTGTGAGCTTCAGTCCGGGATGATTCATTGTCTACCATCTTTCCATGGGATGAGTGGGGAGGATGCGAACAAGTACTTATCTGAATTCCACCTTGTGAGCATTAATATGAAGTCAATCGGAGTTTCGGAGGATAATTTCAATCTAAGGGCATTTCCTTTCTCTTTGAAGGATGCAGCCAAAGATTGGTTATACTATCTTCCCCGGGAAGTATAACATCATGGCTGGATATGAAGAGGAAGTTATTGAAGAAAGTATTCCTGGCATCTAAGTCGGTGGGTTTGAAGAAGCAGCTAAGCAACATCTCCCAATATTTAGGTGAATCTTTGTATAAATATTGGGAGAGGTTCAAGAGGTTGCTAGGTATTTTCCCCTGCCACAATACAAGGAAGGAGACCTTGTGTACTATTTCTTTGATGGATTATCCATTAAAGATATAAGAAGGGTCAATACCGCTTGTAATGGGTCGATTACAAACAAGAGCCCTGAAGATGCCATGACAGTATTTGAAGATATGGCCAATGGGACTAGACAATTCGGTATGAGGGAAAGGACAAGGGTGCAAGAGCGTTCAAATCCGGAAACCCCAAACTTGAGGAGTAAGTTTAAGCCTTATCTTCCACGATGAAGGAGATAATGAGGGAGGGGGTGCATAAAGTCAAAGCTTGTGGGGTGTGTTTGCTGGAACATTCCACTGATGCATGCCCTTAAATCCAAGATGAAGAAATTGAGGAAGCCAAGGCAATGGGGTATGAAGGAGGACAAGGCCAAAGTTTCCAAGGGAATAAGGGCTACTTAGGTGGTCAAGGTTTCCGTAGGGGACAAGGCAGAGACAAAATGTATGATCCATACTCCAAGACTTACAATCCCGGGTGGAGAGACCATCCAAACTTTAGGTGGAGAGATCAAGCTAGGAAATCAAATTCCCAAAATGGTTATCAAGGTGGCCTAGGTGTGTATCCACCAAATCATCAAGGAGTACAACCCCAATACAAAGGAAATCAATGGTACAATCGGGTGCCACAACAGCCCTACCCAAGGGAGAGAGGTCATCTAACCCTCGAGAAAGAAGACCAGGGTCGAAGTATGAGGACCTCATACATGCTATAATAAATATGGTTACTAACTTGGAGGACAGCTATTCCGCGAGATTCAAGAACTTGGAGACCCAAGTTAATTAGCCAAATTGCATCTTCCATGGCCCGATTGGAAGCTAGAGATCAAGGAGACCAAGAAACTTGTGAAGATCGGGAAGGAGATAGAAGAGGAACTAGTAGTGAAGGACAAAGAGGTCGAGGAAGTGGTCACTCAACCACAGGAAAATCGTGAAATCATAAAGATCCTTTCACCCAGGGGATGAACTAAGGGGGTGGGAGTGCGTCAGCCTCCCCTATGATCCGTCGTACAAGGAGGATGTAAATTTGTAGGTGAGGAAGAGAGTTTATCCGCCCCCTCAAAAATTTGCAGAAGTAGTTCCTACATTTGGCACAATTGCTTTTAGCACGTTATCCAAGACACATGTTCGGCAGTTAATATCTTTACCTACGTATAATAACGGCAAATAAAAAGTTACTTTTCAGAAACTACGTGTTACGACGAATTGAACAATATCACATATGTATATATTATTGTTCATATATCTATTTAAATATGCGGTCAAACTTTGATGGAGAATAGTGTCCAAAAAGCAATTCGGCCAAATGAAGTGGGACGGAGGGAGTAAATGTTTTGCTGCTCTCCACCTTACGATTTGCCTTATATTAGGGGTAGTGGTCGTAGATTTCAAGTTGTGCCGTACAGTTTGTAGACAGTATTGTAGGACCATTACTTAGTCAATTTGTTTTCTTTATTCTTTTGATTATATTTTTGTCCAATTTCCTAATTTATATTTTGTTACTGTACTTGTTTATTCACTACTCCGTATGTAACTATTTACAGTGCAATTTAATTCATTTTAATCTTTTGGTACTTCTTTTTTTAGTAATTAAATATTTTAGTAAATATGGCATAATATATTGAGAAATAAATTTATTAAAAATTAAATATGAATATCAAGATATATTTTACTCCATCAGTCTCATTTCAAACTGCACACTTTCACTTTCAAAGGTTGACTCAAAAAATATTTGATCCTTATTATCTCTTTTAAAGGAAAATTATAACTTGTGAAAATTTGATATTTTGAAAATATATGTTATTACAAGTCTAACAATGTATCACCCAATGATATTTATACTTATACACTAATTCAATTTTATGGTTAAATTTGAAAAGTTTTGAATAGATTAACAGTTAAATTGAAGTTTGAAATTGGATAGATGGAGTATTATAACTTAAACTATAGCCTGAGTTAATTCTCATCAACCACTATATCTTTAATTTTGTGTAACAATGATTTTAAATTTTACAATGAATATCCAATAACAAATCTAATAAGATCTTATATGACATTATTCTAGTGTATTTATATTAATGATATTTTATAAAAAAAAATATTAACTCTACAAAAATAAAAATGAATTATATAAGTGCAAACATGTATAAATTGTACTTATGTCTGTCATGATAAATTTAAATTTTTAAAATTTAATTTAAGGATTACATTATATCATTTTATATAGTTTATTTTTAATTCAATCGATAACCATGAGTTTTATATTGTATTTTAAATTTTAATTCAAGAGACTAACTCTAATGTAGTTGATTTTTTTTTTTGATTTTTTTTCTATTATCAATACCCCCCCCCCCCAATATATGGCTCTGGTTCCGCCACTGCTTCCACCACCACCCTTTCCAGTGGCTTGGCAGGACAATATTCAGAAGGATGAGCACAAAGTGCTTTTCGAAGTCTTCCGCAAGTGCGAGGTAAATATTCCTCCTTTTGATGTCATTCAAACCTTGAAAAATGGTGAAAAGATTAAAAAAATTGGTGGTCAAGTGCCGGCCCTCTTTAAAAAAAATCCCCCTAAATGCGATGATGCATGCATGTTTACCATTCCTTGTATCAAAAGTGGTAAGAATTTCTAAAATGCCATGCTAGATCTAGAAGCGTCAGTGAATGTGATTACCTACCCCTTTTATGAATCCTTAGATCTTGGAAAATTTCATGGAACTGGGGTAGTGATCCAATTAGCTAATCATTCTAATGCATATCCTAGGAGAAATGTGGAAGATGTTTTGGTTAAGGTTGATAATTTTATTTTCCCAGCCGATTTCTATGTTCTAGATATGGAGAATGATAAACATTCCGTATCTATCTTGTTAGGGAGGCCATTTTTAAAAATATCTAGAACTAAAATTGATGTGCATAGTGGATGCTTGACCATGGAGTTTAATGGGGAAATTGTGAAGTTTAACATATATGAAGCCATGAAATTTCCTAGCGAGGGTCATTCTTTCCATGCTATTGATATTGTCGATATTTTTGATGATTATGTCCAAGATGTGTTTGTGATTGATGGCATGGATTGTTTAAAGGTCACTTTAGAAAATATTCTTGATGTAAATGAATCGCATGATTATTCTTTGAGGATAAATTTACTTGAGACTATAGAAAAGATTAATTTTGTTGATAAGCTACCTCTCAACCCCCTTAGTGAATTTCTAGATGCACCTCAAAATGTGGGAATCCCCACGTCTCTTGAGAAGGCACCGGTAGTGGAATTGAAACCAGTACCCGACAATTTGAAACATGCATTCCTTGGTGAAGGATATACTTTACCTGTGATTATGTCAAGTAAACTCACCAAGGAATAAGAGGGGAGGTTGATGGAGATTCTTAGAAGCTATAAGGAGGAAATTAGGCGGACCATTTCCGATATTAAGGGAATTAGCCCCTCTACTTGCATGCACTGTATCTTGCTAGATGATGGGGCTAAACCGGTGAGGCAACTTTAGCTTAATCCACCAATGATAGAGGTGTTGAAAAGTGAGATCCTAAAATTGCTCCAAACCGGAATGATTTACCCCATCTCCAATAGCAAGTGGGTAGGCCCCACCCATGTTGTGCCTAAGAAAAGTGGTGTGGCCGTGATAGGGAACCGAGAGGGAGAATTGGTTCCAACTCATGTGCAAAATGGGTGGAGAATGTGTATTGACTATTGTAGGTTGAATACGGAAACTAGGAATGACCACTTCCCTCTATAATTTATTGACCAAATGCTTGAGAGGGTTTCCGGGTGAGATTTTTATTGTTACCTAAATGGGTATTCTGGGTATTTCCAAATTTCCATAGCCCCGGAAGACCAAGAGAATACCACTTTCACATACCTTTTTAACACTTTTGCCTATAGGCCCATGCCTTTCGGTCTATGCAATGCTCCCGACACATTCCAAAGGTACATGGTTAGTATATTTTTGGAGTTTGTTGAGAACGTTTGAGTGGCCTTTATGGATGATTTCACCATTCATGTAGACTCTCTTAATAGTTGTTTAAACAATCTATCGTTAGTGCTCAAGAGATGCATTGAAAGCAATCTCGTATTAAACTCCAAAAAATGCCACTTTATGGTGGAAAGGGGCATTGTATATGGGTCACGTGATCTCTTCTCAAGGTCTTGAGGTAGATAAAGCTACGGTTGACACGATCCAATCCCTACCATACCCCTTGATTTTTAGATAAGTTAGGTCATTTCTAGGTCACTCGGGTTTTTACCGGTGTTTCATTAAGGACTTATCTAAGATTGCCTCTGCTTTGTGCAAATTGTTGCCAAAAGAGGTGGATTTTATGGTTGACCTAGAATTCCGAAGAGTCTTCGACACTTTTAAGGCAATGCTTATTTATGTCCCCATTAGTCAACCCCCTAAATGAGACCTCTCTTTCAAGATTATATGTGATACTAGTCACAATGCCATTGGTGCAATTCTGGGTCAAAGGGTAGGGAGGATACCTCATGCTATATACTACGCCTCGTTAACTCTCAATGATGCACAACGCAATTACTCCACCACGGAGAAAGAGTTATTGGCGGCAGTATTCGCTATTGAGAAATTTAGGCCGTATCTACATGGTACGAAGGTCATTGTCTTCACAGACCATGTGGTTCTTTGCCACTTAATGACCAAGAAATCCTAGGTTTATTAGATGGACACTTTTGTTGAGTGAATTTGACTTATAGGTGAGGGATAAAAAGGGGAGTGAAAATGTAGTGGCCGACTATTTCAGCTGATTGACATTGATTAATGAGTCGAAGAGTGTTATTCAGAAGACTAGGAGGGAGACCATTCGAGAAGAATTTCCCGATGAATACTTGTTTTCAATTTGAGAGTCTACCCTTAGCATTCTGATCTAGTTAATTTTCTTGTCTCTAACCAATTTCCCCCAAATTTCTCTAAGGCCCAAGGAGATAGGTTGAAAAGTGACGCTAAGTACTATATGTTGGATGATCCATATTTATGGAAGCATTTCCAGGATCAAATGATCCAGAAATGTGTCCCGGAAAGTGAAGTAAGCTCAATTCAAAATATGTGTCACTCTCTTGGATGTGGTGGGCACTTTCGTGCAAACATGACCGCTTTGAAGGTTTTAGAAAGTGGTCTCTATTGGCCTCACATGATTAAACATTCGTATAGGTTTTTTCAATCTTGTGACAAGAGTAAAATAATGGGAAATATTTTTCCAAAGAAATGAAATTCCACAAACAAGCATATTGTATTGTAAGATTTTTTATGTGTGGGGAATTGACTTCATAGGACCCTTCCCGAACTCTTTTGGTTGCACATATATTTTGCTTTTCTTCGATTATGTGTCCAAGTGTGTCAAGGCAAAGGTCACTAGGACCAATGATTCAAAAGTGGTGGTGGATTCTTCTAAAGCGAACATATTTTCCTTGTTCAGAAACCCCCGAACCATGATTAATGACCGAGGAATCCACTTTTGTAACCACACAATCAAGGCTTTGATGAAAGGGTAACCCACAATCGAATGGCCAAGCTGAGGTCTCCAATCGAGAGATCAAATCTATCCTTGAGAAAATGGTTAACCCGGATAGGAATTATTCGAGCATATGACTAGATGATGCTTTTTGGGCCCATAGAACGGCCTATAAGACCGACTATAATGTCTCCATATCGGGTGGTTTTTGGGAAGATGTGTCACTTACCGGTTGAGTTTGAACACAACGCATATTGGTCCCTAAAAAGCTTCAAGAGTAAAGTGCTAAAATAATCTTACATTTAGGCTGAAAGTGCTAATATAACCCTGCAAAATGAGAAAGTGCCAAAATAACCCAAACTTTATGATGTATGTGTCAATCTAACCCTGGGAACCATTGACTTCAATAGTCAACATCAGAATTGGTCGGATTTTAAGAAAATGACACATTCACCCCTAAATTAAAAAAAGAAATAAGAGTCTTTTCCATTTTTTTCTTTTTCCATTTTTTTAATTTGAGGGTTAAATTGTCATTTTCTTAAAATCCAGCCAATTCCGATGTTGACTATTGGAGTTAATGGCTTCCAGGGTTAGATTGGCACATACATCATAAAGTTAGGGTTATATTGGCACTTTCTCGTTTTGGAGGGTTATATTGGCACTTTCAGCCTAAAGGCAGGGTTAGAAAAACATTAAACCCAAGCTTCAATATGAATTTGGATGAAGTCGATGTACATCGAAAGCTTCATTCGCAAACGCTTGAGGAGATTTGGAATGACTCCTATGAGAACGCCGCAATTTATAAGGAGAAAACCAGGGCCAAGCATCATAGTTTAATCAATAGAAAGGACTTTGACATTGGTCTAAAGTCCTTCTAATCCAGTCACTCCTTCGGTTATTTCTGGGAAAATTGCAGTCAAAGTGGATTAGCTCTTTTGTCGTGGTGAAAGTTTTCCCGCCTGGGGCAATGGAGATTATGAGAGAGGAGATTCCGAAAGTCTTCAAAGTAAATGACCACCATTTGAAGCCCTACTATGAGAGTTTCCAACCGGAACTAGTTGAGAAAACACTTCTTGATGACCCGGTTAGTGAGTAGAGGCTTAGGAAAGTGAATACGACATGTCGACGACATTAAATAAACTTGGTTTTGATTATCCGGATGCCATTGATGAATTCCGTTGATGGGGCTTCATTTTTGTTGCTTTCTGAATAAGTCGTGTCGATGCCGTTACATAAACTTTTCATTTAAGTACAATTTTTAGTATTTTGTTTCATTTTAAATATTATGATAATTTATCTATTTTGATTTCGAAGCAATATTATGCTAGATTTGTGTTTGTGATTTTGTAGGAATAAAGTGCTCTTGAGAAATTTTGGAGACCAAAATAATGATTTTTAAAGGAATTTGAGGGGATTCAGCAGGTTTGCATGTGCATGCCGCAACATATACTGCGGCCAACACTGAAAAAATGGCATCTGAAGGGATTTGGCAGGTTTGTCTCTGCGAGTGCAACATATGTTGCAGCCCGCAATTCTAGTAAGTTTTAAAATAGGTGATGGACGACAGGTTTTCCATTGCGGGCTGCAGCATATATTGCGACCCACAACGACTTCAAATAAAGAGCCCAAAATGGGTTCCTGCCTTTCCATTCCCTTTCTCTCCTCTCTTATTTCCTTTCCTCCACCACCAAGGTACCTTCCACCACCACTTCATCGGAAATCTGCCAGCCCTTCCCTTCACCTCCTCCCATTCTTCCAATCTTTTCCCTTCCTTCCACTCCTCCACATCCCCAACACCCAAATCCTCCCCATTTCCCCCAAAAATTTGATTTAAAAACTCAAGAACCCCAGAAATTTGGGGTTCCCATATTTTTGTTCAAATTGAACCACACTTGCATACATTTGGCATATTGGTGTTTTAATCACTCTTCCCGTCACGTCCACGGTCACTTTCTTGGTGAATTTGAAGCATTTTGAAATTGGGCGTTATTGAGATTTTGTTCGATGCTATAGTTTGAGATTGTGTGACATAATTTGTGATATTGTATTGAGTTTTTGAGTGTTTGTTGAGTTTTGGTTAGCTAGTAACATATTGGGGATGATTATTTTGGTGATTGAGGGTTGTGACACTTTGTGGCATAGTGTAGCTTTGTTGATTTTTGGAGTGTGTTCTTGTTGTTAGATATCTTATAGCTCCTAAAAAAAGGTAGAAACACTGCTGCTAGTTTGTCCTGCCCTCCTGCGGTTGACCACATAGGGTTAATCGGCATTACAGGTCAATATGCTAGATGGTGGGAAAACTTGGTCACTTTTAAGCATACCATTTTGTCAACCAAGTTTGCCCATCATGCTATTTTGGATGGGAAATTGGGGGTTGTGACAACCTGTTCTGCAATTTTTTAGGAAGGTTGAGTTGGATGATTTTCTGTATAAGAGTGTATTGACCTATCATAGGCTCACGCTTGAGTTCCTCGCCACACTCCAGAGGGAGGAACGGGCAGATGGGAAATACATCTCATTTCACTTAAATGATGCGGCACATGAGCTGAGTTTTGAGGACTTATCCCAGATTTTTGGATGGGAGCTTGGGACGGGGGTTGGTGAGTTTGCCAATGCACCTGGCTTATGTGAGATAATAATTTGGATGGTAATCACCGGAAGGGCAAGAAGCAGTACAGACAAGGTCACACTCATCATCCTTCCAGCTTTGCGCATTGCCCATCGCATACTGGCCATAGCAGTTTTGGGTCAAGGCAAAGTCGCTCAATGCCCCAGCTTCCTTGTGAAGTGTCTTTGGGCGATGACGTCTGCGAGGTAGGGCCATTCAAACTGGGTAGATTTATGGGTCAGGCGATTCATCAAGTTTGGACAAAGGGAAGATAAGTGTGGGAGGATTAGTGACCCTCATTGCCTTCGAGGTTGGAGTACAGCCACCGAGCACAGGCGAGATCGTGCTAGGCAAGCATGACTTCTAGCTCTCTCTTGACAAGTTAGTTGAGCTCAAGATTCTACATGACACTAGGGGTGCTTATATTTTGATTTACGGGACACAAAAACTTGTTATCTTCATGAGACTGCCCTAGCCTGACAAGGTGGCCATCACTGAAGACACACCGGTCCACAGATTTTAAATACAGCCAGATCCTGAGAATAGGAGAACTTTTGGGATGCACTACAGGCGGGGACCATGGTCAATGACACCTAACACTCGGGTAAGTGTCACTTCTCCACGAGTACCAGCACGTTATACCCGATCTGAGCCAGCAGGTGTCTTACCTCCAGCAGAAAAACACCATGGTACTTGACATGCTTACTCATTTTCAGGGTAGATTTGACCAATTTCAGCTGGATATCAACCAACAGACATATTGTTTATGTTTTAGCGTGCATAGTTCCATGGCTAAGTTGTTCTTATGACCACGTCTTCTAAAATTTGAGGTAGGCATATGGTAACATATGATGTTGCGCTTAGTTTACATGCATGCAAGGTGATCGATATGTCGAGACGTACAGTTGGGCGAGGTGATCCTTTATGTACGAGTGTGGTTGTGGCGTTCTTGCAATTTCCCTTCCCAGTATACTTGTGTTATTTCACCATGTACCAGCTTTTTCTCGTGGACTGGTCCTTTTTTCAGTTCCCAATCGGGTTGTGACTCTGGCTTGGGTTCCGACCTTTTCTAAGGATTATAAAGATCTAGAATGAAAAAATTATACCCATAGACAATTCCATTAATGTAGGGAACTCCTTTCGGGTTGATATCATCTCTAGAATCAGCTTGACATGCTTGATCATCTCCGGTGCCTACAACAAAGGTCCAGGGGAGGTCCCCGGGACAAGGCTCTGACGCCCCAAAGTTATGTATGTGTTTCATATATGTTTTCTTTCCAGTATTTGCTTACCTTCTTTGCTATTTCTTGCATTTATTTATAGTTGGTAAGTCGTGTGATCATGGCATGTCGTGTGCTTCTTGTCTCCAGATTGTGGTTCAGTCGCGTTGTTTGTGGCAGCTGGTTCCTCTCCTGCCCCTAAGCGAGGTTCCGTTTGTATTCAGCGGACCGACATGTTTCTGCGAGTTGTTCATTCTAATGCTAGATTTCGCTTGACTGGGTATGTATTTCGATCGGTTTGACCACGGTGGCATGGTTGGATGCCCGACATTGACAATTTATCGGAGTCGGTTTCAGTCAACTTTTTATCTCGATTTTAAACCAAGATAAAAAGTTTTTTTACCGTTGTTCTATTTACCTTAATTTTCTGGAAATAAAAAGGCGAGATAAAAGTTCATGTTTCATCTAGTGTAAAGACAACCGTAATAATGGATCTCATTTACATTATACATAGGACCCCTCAATTACACAAGATACACTTCCACTAATTATTTATAACCTTACAAGATCTGGAGAAATTAATTAATATTCCTCTATATTAGAGGTAAACACAACAAATATATGTGGGGCTTAAGACACATTGCTAAATATGTTATTTGGTTTATACGTAGAAACCATCTTGATAATTGGCAAGCTAGCGGGATAGAGAAGAAATATAAGCAGCTGATCATAAAGTAGTCACTAAAATATGATGAATCATCTCAATCATTGCAGGTTCATCTGTCGAAATCCAGCATTCCATCAGGCTCAAAAGTGATTCCTGCATCTCACCAGCCAAATCCCAAACTTAGTAAATGTTTAATCCTTAATTCATCTATAAATTCAAACAAAACTTACCCAAAAATTGACCAACAGGTAAAAACACTTGGTGAACCAAGAAATAGTTCATGATGCAAGTCTGACTGTAAAACGTGGAATATTCTTCTTTTTTAATCAGAAACGGTCGTAACACACCGACAGTAGGTTACCGTTGAGCTGACTGTGCTCTTTAATTTGTTTATATAGATATATAAATATATTTTTATGCATAAATATGTGCATATATATTATTATGCTTAACTTTTTATTTTTGTAAACTTTCTGAGGAAAACTTCTTCTGATCAGCTCTCCAGCTAAGCAAGTTGGATATTATTCAAGGCTGTGAAAATTCAGTTTTTATTCTTTAAAATAAGTGCGTCAATTAAACCGAATGAGTCCGTCTCTGGAAAGACGGTCTTTCCATAAGTCATGGAAAGACCAAGGTTTAAAGTAAAAATTAGAAGAAATGAAAATAAAATTTTCGGGTTGCATGAATCGGGTTGTAAACTTTATAACTACTAAATGTTGCATAATAAAATTTTAATATTGCAACTAAGACTTTTAACCTTTTATTATTTTAATTAAACCCCGTCTTTCCATAACTCTATGGAAAGACGGTATTTCCCAAGACTTTGTCAAACCGAAAATGCTAATTATCTAAACTCATACTCCCAAATGTACTGCACATATGTGATATATGGTACTTCCTCTATTTTATTTAATTGGTTCATTTGTTTTAGGGATTGTGTTATAAATAATAATAAAATCTTGATTTATATACATGTCTTAAATTTCCTAAACATGAAATTCAAATTGAATATATATGCTAATTATCTAATCTCATACTCCCTAATGTACTGCACGGATGTGAAATATTGGTACTTCCTCTTCTTTTTTTTAATTGGTTCATTTGTCTTACATATGTTTTATAAATAAGAATGAAATCTTTAATGAATGTGTGATATTATGTTACTAAAATAAATTTAATGAATGTGTGAGATCATGCTAGATGGATGGTTGACATTTGGTGCATAAATTTGTGTACAAAAAAGAGTGTCTACAGACACCTTCCCAAATTATTATCATTGGCCTATATTCAATTAAGGAATCGCTAGAACCTAGATTCATAGGGACCTTATTGAACTCTCAATGTATCGTTAAACATGATTTTTCGGCAGTAGAGGAGTAGCAAGAAGCATCCATAGGGGGTGCGACTCCTAATGACTACTCAATCGATTAGCATAAACTAAAGGAAGAGGCGTATGCATATCGCTTAAGGTACCTTTGCTTATTCTCTTAGCTTAGTATACATATGAAGTGATCAATATGGAAGCCTTTCATCGCTTTTTTTATAGACTTCCATAAAGGTGTTTAACCACTAATATATTTAATATTCTATTAAAAGATCAAGAAATTAATCAGATCCTAAGTGACCATATTCTTATATTCCATCTATTTTCTTAAGTTTCATACAATTTTCATTTTCATTATGTTTTTCTAAGATCGCATTTTCTTTTACGAAAAAAGTAAATCATTCTCAACGACTCATTAAATTATTTTAGTCACTTTCAACTTGCAAAAAATACAACACCTAAATATATGATGTCAAATATAGTAAAACGGAAGGAAGGAGGACTCACTTTGTTTTACTAAAAAGTTTTACATTTGAACTCCGTGGTTTATGCAAGGCCAAGTGTGGAGGAATTTGAATAAAGACTAATAAATAAATTGATTAGATAAAAATTACCTAATTTATTGTTGCTATTGTTGAGTGTAATCAATTTTATTGGAGTATATTACAAAAATATTGTTACTTCAACTATTTGTAGCACATGTCTTATTGCATGAAATATTTTATGGTGGTAAAATAAGATTAAAAATTAGATTAGTGTCAATAGTTAGTTTAACAATTTAATTATTAAGTTGATTTAATCATTAATTTAATTATCTTCTTTTTTTTGCAAAAGATAATGCGTGAATAATAAAAATTAACGGACAACGGAGTATTTTTTAAAAATTTGAAGAAAAAAATCGAATTAAGGAGAGTGGAAGTATACAATCCTAGGGTGCAGTTTGTGCAACCAAAAAAATATAATATAAAATATAAATGCAACAATAGCCCATAAAAGGAATCAAACATAATCATCAAAATGGGTGCCGAATTGTCTCAAAGTGAGAGATTGTACAGTCACTCGTACTGAAATACTATATTGGCTCATAGTACGGAGTACAACAAGGTGCAGTATTCTCATGTGATATATCTCCTCAAGTGACTAGTGAACTGAAAGTGAACAGATTCAAAATGTTCCCGCGACTGGGAAATAAGTTTGAAGAAAATGTACATTTGTCGAGTTTTTCTCTCGGTGCTTAACCATTTTGGTTGCTAATTCCATTTCTATATCTCAAAAGTTACCGAGGACTTAAAGTGCTTATCATTTGTTTCAACTGAAAGCCATTAATCAGTTTTCTGATCGTTTTTGTGAAACAGGTATTACAGAGACTTTCGTGAGACGGTTTCATCTAATTTTATGATGAGACAGAAGATTTAACTACAATGGTTTGAAGACGAAAGATGACGTGAGAAACTTGTAATTTTCAAAACTTTACTTAAACCTCTGCCTTAATATAAGTTATCGTGAGATGTCAGTCCCTCATAACAGGTATAAGCAGTATTCAATCCACCGACATTTTCTATTATGCATATAATTGTAGCAATGTGAATTTATACATTTCATGAAATTATTTCTTCTTCTTAAGATGAGCAAGAAAGTGATAGCCTAATCATACAGTATATCTGAAGCTAAACACACCTAAGAGGGTCCAAGCTAGCTACCTAGCTTTTGTTTGTCCTCTATTTACAATATACAATACAGATATTGCCACTTAATAGATCTAATTATTCACATGACCTCATTCCAATAATGGACATGCATACCTAACAATAATGAACCTTTTGATCCAAACAAAGAAAACCAATAATGAGCAACCCTTTCTGCTCTTTAGGAGAAACACTGAATCAGGATGGATAAGCTAAGAGATCATAATTTATTCTTGTGGTTTGCAAATTACATCTATCTATAAGAAATCCAAAGGAGCTGTGAGATTTATGAGCACAGAATTTCTAGTAACATCTAACTGAACAAATCAATTCTATTGCTTTACCACACATCACATTTGCACATTTTATGACACTAAGACCTTGTTCTTTTCAACTGAACTGCATTTCATTTCAGTTTTGTTAATTTTGTATCAGTTCTGCTTGTCTGCATAAGACATTATGTATTCTTTGATTATAACAAGAAACAAAAAGATTGAAATCATTCCCAGTACACAAAAGATGTTCAGTTGGTCAGCATCAGAATCATTCAACCTGATCACAAATTAAGTACTATGTTTCACTGAAAGTTTGAGAGCAAGGTGACAAATATTTACCAACTATCATGTCCCACGAAATCTTATACAGACACAAAGAAATCTAAGTAAAGATACAAAGGACAGAATACATTGCGAATCCATTTTCACAGCGATCTGGAACAATGTGGAAGATCAGGGTTAAAATATGATTAAGTTAAAGCAAATAATAGGTTTTGTAGTGATGATTTTATGATTAGAAAATTTGACGTGAAAGCCATGTAAAAAGAAAAGGAAATCATGGCAATATGGGGCCAAAATATCAAAATTTGATCTCTTGATCATGCAAAGAAACCATTTAAATATATAGGTTTTGTCCTCTCCTTGATAGAATACCCATAGAAAGTGTTTGCTACCTCAAATGACTGTCTGTGGGGCACAATATCTGCAAAATCTGAAAAAGATTCCCACACAATGAAAGGCTGACGTACACCTGAAATTTACTAAACTTACTTTGTGCTTATTCTTGGCTGATGACGACGCATATGATCGAAAAATGGAAAAATAATCCTTAAAATTTCATCATCGGTCACTTCACTAACCGGGTCAAACCTCATTTCATGAACTACAGTTTCTTGAAGTTCAACTGTAAAATTAGTTAACTTATGCAGTTGGGATTTCGGATTGCCCATGTTTTTTTCATTTTGAAACCATGATTCAGGTGTGCAATTAATGTAATGCATCATCTAGGGCTCAAATGGAACTTTCAGTGACCTGATCAGACAAAGAATTGATGCAAAATCTTCAATATTCTCTAGAAAACTGTCTTTGCAGTACTCTTAATGGTTTAAAACATGTGATATCTATCTCAACATTAAGAAATTTGTTTCTCAAGGAGTGATTTGGTACACTTCTATTCCATGCACTTTTGTGATCACATAAGGTATATTCAAAGCTACGAACTGAATCGAATCCAACTTGAATTAAACCAGTATATTCAAATACAGGAATTAAAAGATGAAGAATTACCATTCTGATTCAGGAAAATGGCATGGATGAACTCGATTCATGATCATCATGATCCCCCTTGCTAGGGGTGGTGGAGCTAGTCTTCTTCTTCTTCTTGTAAGGAATCCCTCTAGCCTTAGCTTGGCACTCCTTCACTTCCCTCAGATAAACTCTTATTGCACCACTCGCAAAAGGGTTGCTCTCCGGCGCTCCCCCGTTCTCCTCGTACGCGGCGCGAAGCCGGCCGATGAGGGCGTCCAGGCTACCCCAGGCCTGCCTAAGAGGACAAGTGCAAGGTGCCGGTGGCTCCGGTTGCCCGTAGAAGATGCAGCCTTGCAAGTGAACCTTAGTCTTCCCGAACTGATCCAGATACCGGAGAAACTCAAGAACATGGTTGCTGTTGCATTGTGTCAGTGGAACCGGAGGCCTTTGGTTCCTCAGATATTGACCAAATGTGTTCCAATCTCTTCTCTTTTGGGACTCGTATCTACTGGGAGTAGGGCTCATGTGATCAACCGCAGAAGAGGATCTCGGTGATGATGATGATCCTTCTGCCATGGAAACTTGCTACTCTGATGCTGTTGCTTGTGATTGATCAAAATTGTGTTTGTTTTTGTTGATGAAAGGGAAGGCAAAAAAAAGAAAGTTGAGGTTAAAAGAACAGGAGAGTAGGGAGAGTAGGATCACATCACAGAGCTGTTGAGTTGACAAGTTATGGGCCATACAGAAGTTACTTTCTCTCTCTCTTTTCTTTTTTCTTCATTTCTCTCTATGGTCTGTTGATGTTTCCTCATAATTTTAAATCTGTATGCTACTACTTAATTACATATATGGTACAATACTGTTACCATTAACCCTACGCATAATGCTACCTCAATGACAATTATTGTATGCAGTTTTGTCCGTATTATCATCCTCCACGAACATACTCCCTCTGTCAACTAACATTGGCATACTTTTCATTTTAGAGTGTTTATTTAATTTTGGCACATTCCCATTATGGCATAGTATAAGGTATTGTGAGTCATTCATTTTACTTTTTCCTTCGTGAAATGAATTTGAACCACACAATTAGTATGTTCTCAATTTTTGTGCAATAAAGTGATGTGCCAAACACAATTGAACAGAGGGAGTATACGACTTCAACGACAGATCTGTGACACTGGTCCGTTCCACTATCTTTGTGTTATGTCATTATTTCTCCGTTTAAATTTACCGACTTCTATCGCAACATTTTATGGAAGTATGAGATTATTGTTTTGTAGTATCTAATTACAATCGCTCTAGTAAACATTGTTTGAATATGAATATCTTATAAATTTTTATTAGGATACATTAAGATATTTTGTAATATTTTATTTTTTGGCATGATCGTTTTGTTGAATTCATGGCAAAAGTTAAATATGATGATACTTGGGCCACGACTTTTCGAGGCCCGTGAGCTTCGAGCTTAGGATATCGTCTAAAGTCCAACTCGAGGCCCATAAAGGGACGCGTGATCCAGTCCTAATTAAGGATATTATTGATTCCTAC
>JAULKK010000011.1:4126458-4140074 GCA_032355705.1 Rubia peregrina
CTCCTCTCATCTCTTCTCACCTCTTCTCAAATAATCTTAGCTCCAATCAACTCTTCTCAGCTCATCTCAACATTAATAAATTCAGCTCATCTCAACTCTTCTCAACATTAATAAATTCAGTTCATCTCAACTCATACCCGTTTCAGCTGAACTGGACCGGGCCTTTCTCTAACTGAATGCTGCAGTAGAGTATTCAATGTGTAAATGTATTTCCGAAAATTGTGCAAATTCACAGTTAAAACCTTTCCCATGCAGTAGAAGAATTAGCATGAATAAAGACTTTGTCAGCATATTCTGAGAGTCCCATGGAATCTCGGAACTTCACAAGATATAGTCAACTGTTACTGTATAATAAAATACCAGGAAAAGCTAATCCACCAGATTAGCACCAGAAGATACACCTGTTCAGTCTCGTACTCGACTTCCAATAGAAATAAGTAAAAGCTCACTTTCACACACACCACTCACCAAACTCTCTATAAAAACACACACGTATCGACTCCATCCCCCAAAGGGCACACATTACCTAAGCACTTTTGCTCTCCCGGGTCTCTGCCTCTCCTTCACGAGATTAGGCTGATTCATTAAAGCAATCGGAACCCAATACAATCCGTGACATTGGGTGGTGAAATCCGTGGTTATTTCTTGCTGGGAGTGATAAACAGGGGAGACGGAATGGCGGGTAGGAACCTGGAGAAGATGGCGTCAATTGATGCGCAATTGAGGCTGTTGGCGCCGGGGAAGGTGTCGGAGGACGACAAGCTGGTGGAGTATGACGCCCTTTTGCTGGATCGCTTTCTTGACATTCTTCAGGATTTACATGGCGAGGAAATCCGCGAAACGGTATCAACTTTTGATTACATTTCAAACTTATTTTGTGCCTATGGCTATTCGCATGTGTATCTTGGTTACAAAATCAACAAACTGTGTTTGGGCTCATGCATTATTTGCTGTCAGCCTAGTTTGTGATTCTCTGAACACTTATGTGCCTTTAATGGTTTGTGTTATTTTGTTGAATTGAAGGCTGTGAGTTAATGTAGTTGCTCTGAATGTTTGTGCCGTGGACTAGGTTCAAGACTGCTATGAGCTATCTGCGGAATATGAAGGGAAGCGCGACCCTCAAAAATTGGAGGAGCTTGGGAAAATGCTGACCAGCCTTGATGCTGGAGATTCCATAGTTGTCACGAAAGCTTTTGCTAACATGCTTAACTTAGCCAACCTTGCTGAAGAAGTCCAGATTGCTTATAGGCGGAGGACAAAGTTGAAAAAGCGCGACTTTTCGGATGAAGCTTCTGCAACTACCGAGTCTAATATTGAGGAGACGCTGAAGAGGCTTGTGACACAACTAAAAAAGTCACCTGAAGAAGTTTTTGATGCTTTGAAGAACCAAACTGTGGATCTAGTACTTACCGCACATCCAACTCAGTCTGTTCGTAGGTCCTTGCTTCAAAAACACGGAAGGTTTGTCAATTAACGTACCCTTTAGTTTATAATTAAATGGTGTTGCATATGTAGCAATAATGAGCCTAAAATCCTGTATGGATAAGTTAACCAACAGCTATCTATGCGGTCATCATTCTATTTATAACCTTCTGTCAGATAGTTATAGTATTTTTTGCTTACTTTAGTCTGCTGTATCTGTTATATAAGTTATCTGAGTGTTTTTCCACCGTATTTCCCAGAATTCGTGATTGCTTGACTCAGTTGTATGCCAAAGACATTACTCCTGATGAAAAACAGGAGCTTGATGAGGCTCTACAAAGAGAGGTATGATTTCCAGCATTATGGAACTTACTATTTAGATTTCCTGTATGCGTTTATTCCATTTCCCTTCTGTATCCTGAAATTAAGATGCAGAAGAGTTCAAACTTCTGTATTAGAATTTGTACCGTCTAGTGTCTAGTGCGTGGAGGGTAGAGGAAGCCTCTTCTTCTAGAAGGGAAGAGGAAATGCTGCTTACATTCTATACTCCCCTGATTCTCCCTCTACGTGGGATTTTTCCTGTATGTGTTTGGATTGATTTGTACATTATACAAAATACTCCCCTGTTACTTTAACTGCTAAAGTCACATTCTTTGTCTGTCTGGTTTACTTTCTGGGAAAATTTTGTATAATGCTGTGGATTCATATCTAGTTTTTCATGATTATCCTCTCTCTTATGCATATGATGACTGTTCTGAAAAAATATTTTTACTTTGCTGCTATCGAAAACATTCTGAATTCAAGATTTTAAACCTGTGCTATGAAAACAGGTTAATATGCCTTTGGCCTTACATCCTCTTTCTTTTTTTATTTATGGAATTTACTTGTTAATCCTCTGTTTGTGCTTTGAGTTTTTTTTAATACAGAAAGAGCTATGAGGTTGGCAATACTTTGTATTATATGTTATCTGCTCAGGGACGGTCTCAGAAATTGGCATTACTTATATGTCATATATGATGTCAAAAAAGATTGTCAAGAAATATGTTGCTTTTGAGTGGACTCTGTAATTAGTTGTCTTTTCTCCTTTTGTTTTGCAGTCCTAAAATACTAAGCTCGAAATTTGTTCTATGCAGATACAAGCTGCCTTTCGCACAGATGAAATCAGGAGGAACCCTCCAACTCCTCAGGATGAGATGAGGGCAGGAATGAGTTACTTTCACGAGACAATATGGAAAGGGGTGCCAAAATTCTTACGCCGTGTTGACACTGCCTTGAAGAACATCGGGATAAATGAACGTGTTCCTTATAATGCTCCTCTTATTCAGTTCTCATCTTGGATGGGCGGAGATCGTGATGGTACCTTATATTTTTTCACACTTAGTTCTGCTTTGGGTCCATTCTGTCTCTACATTATTTTTTGGTCAACCTTACTGCTCTTAAGTATAAACTAATGTTGAGAGATAGTGGCATTTTGAGTCATGTTAAACCTGGAAACTGGTAATCATTGCAAACTTAGTGTTTCCCAGTCAGGATTCACACTTCTTCCTCCCTCTCCTCTAATGTTTGAAACTTAACTATTGAGAAAAAAAATTATATTGCAAAATTTTAATTTCTATCCATCTAATCCCTTGCATTTATACTTTTTTTTTATTTCTAGGTAATCCCAGGGTAACTCCTGAAGTTACAAGAGATGTGTGCTTATTAGCCAGAATGATGGCTGCTAACCTGTACTTTTCTCAGATAGAGGATCTTATGTTTGAGGTAATAATCTGGATGAATACACTTCATTTCGATGGGTTGATGATGGTCCAGTCTGCGGATTGCTCATTAAATTTACAATAATCTTTTATGCAGCTCTCTATGTGGCGCTGCAGTGAAGAACTAAGTTTCCGTGCGCATGAACTTCACAGGTCTTCAAAAAGAGATGCAAAACACTTTATTGGTATATTTCTTCATATCCCTAAATTAGAAATTTACATTTGGGCTGTATACCATCTATCTTCTATCACCTCATGCCTCATGGTTGATTGTTGTATTTAGAATGAGTTTCTTCTAGCTCTCAGTGCACACATATTATTATTTCATGCTACAACGAATAATTCAATATTTTCTACTATCTGCAGTCCAGCCTGTTAGGTATCTTTTTGGAAATGATAGTGGCATATTCTATTGGTGGGCATGACATTTTCTTACTTTTTTTGCCATTATATGTTTTCCAGAGTTATGATGTTTGTTCATACTGGTGTTGATGCAGAGTTTTGGAAGCAAATTCCATCAAACGAGCCTTATCGTGTTATTCTTGGTGATGTAAGAGACAAGCTGTATTATACACGTGAACGTGCTCGTCAACTGCTATCTAATGGGATCTCTGACATTCATGAAGAGGCGACATTTATAAATCTCGAACAGGTATATCCACCTACAGAAATTTCAAAATATTGTTCCCTTTGAACTTCAGATATTTTTTATTGCTTGATTAGTGGAAGAATTTTCAAATACTGTTATCTCCAAAAGTTTTAGTTTGGAAGTGCAGCTAAATTAATATGCATATGAATAAAACAAAACTAGGAAAACCTTGTTTCGACGTGGAATTTGCACCTCTGGCAAAAGAAATTGATTAATGTGTAGGGGAGATGTTTGGGAAATTTTTTGCCTTAGGTGTGCCTGAAACAAAACTAAGAAGAGGAAATGCTTATCCAAGATAAAAGAGTACACCTGCATCTTGTGGTCAATACTGGTTTTGGCATTCAATGTCTTATAATTTTTTATGTATTCCTTTCAGGATTATTTGACTTTATTTCCCAACATTCCAATGTAGAAAGATGAATACAGAGTCAAAACGTTCGAATTTTCTTTGGAGTTGACATGGGGATCAGAAAATCATTTTGGAAAATACTGAAATGGGTTCCACATTAATTCCAATGAGAATATTATTTTAGTTGTGATGGGAGATATTATTAACTGTGATTTGGTTGTTTTAGGGGAAAGTAGGGTGCTTTAAGGAAGACACCTAGATGTTATTGCTTTTCTTTTGTAACTTCTTGGTGGCTTTTAAATTATGGGTGTGATGTGGTGGTGTTTATGTCCATCTCTCAGTATATAATGTGTCATGTTTATGTTTCACTTGCTTAGTTTTTGGAGCCTCTGGAGCTATGTTATAGATCACTCTGTGCCTGTGGTGATCGCCCAATTGCTGATGGGAGCCTGCTTGATTTTCTAAGACAAGTCTCAACATTTGGGCTTTCACTAGTAAGACTCGATATCCGACAAGAGTCTGATAGGCACACTGATGTTCTAGATGCTATTACAAGACACCTAGAAATTGGATCCTACCGAGAGTGGTCAGAGGAAAGAAGACAGGAATGGCTTTTGTCTGAGCTTAGTGGGAAACGTCCTCTATTTGGTCCAGATCTTCCAAAAACTGAAGAAATTGCTGATGTGATGGATACATTTCAAGTCATTGCTGAACTTCCATCTGACGGTTTTGGAGCGTACATAATTTCAATGGCCACTGCCCCATCAGATGTGCTTGCCGTTGAGCTTTTGCAGCGTGAATGCCATGTCAAGACTCCACTGAGGGTTGTTCCATTATTTGAAAAACTTGCTGACCTCGAGGCTGCACCAGCTGCTGTGGCTCGGCTCTTTTCAATAGATTGGTATCGGAACCGGATCAATGGAAAGCAGGAAGTCATGATAGGGTACTCGGATTCAGGAAAAGATGCTGGCCGCCTTTCTGCTGCTTGGCAGATGTACAAAGCTCAGGAAGAGCTTATAAAGGTGGCAAAGCAATATGGAGTAAAGCTTACTATGTTTCATGGCCGAGGAGGGACTGTTGGAAGGGGAGGTGGTCCCACTCATCTTGCTATTCTCTCTCAGCCACCAGAAACCATTCATGGTTCACTAAGGGTGACTGTTCAAGGAGAAGTTATTGAACAGTCTTTTGGGGAAGAGCATTTGTGCTTCAGAACACTTCAGCGTTTTACAGCAGCTACCTTGGAGCATGGAATGCACCCTCCAATCTCACCTAAGCCAGAATGGCGTGCCCTTATGGATGAGATGGCTGTTGTTGCTACTAGAGAGTATCGTTCTGTAGTTTTCCAGGAGCCGCGATTTGTGGAGTACTTCCGCCTTGTAAGTATTATCCCTCTAGAATATTATATCAGCTTTTCTATTCCCATTGGTATGCTGTCTCATTCTCATCTTACTTCACTAAAAGCTCTTTGTGTCTTTTCTCCTATACTCTGTGTGGAAGAAAACATAGCTTTAATCAATTGCTTTATTTCATGCTTTAGTAGTTAAATGATAACCTTAAATATCTCCGGAGAATGTCGTATTTCGTGGGAATTTAACATAGGAGATATAAATCTGTAACTTAAGTAATGACCTAGAGCTCCATGTGTTTGTAGTGGTTAGAAGTATAGTTTACCATGTTTTTTTTCTTTCCGCTCAACTCTTCTCTGCTACAGGCAACACCAGAGTTGGAATATGGTCGAATGAACATTGGAAGTCGTCCATCAAAAAGAAAACCCAGTGGGGGCATTGAATCCCTTAGAGCTATTCCGTGGATCTTTGCATGGACACAGACAAGATTTCATCTTCCTGTTTGGCTTGGCTTTGGGGCTGCATTCAAGCAAGTCATTGACAAAGATATCCGAAATCTCCAAATGCTGAAGGATATGCACAAGGAGTGGCCTTTCTTTAGGGTGACAATTGACCTGATTGAAATGGTTCTTGCAAAGGGAGACCCGGGAATTGCATCTTTGTATGATAAGCTACTAGTCTCGAAGGAATTGTTGTCATTTGGAGAGCGCTTGAGAGCTAATTATGAAGATACTAAGAACCTCATCCTCCAGGTAAGTAGATGATGATCTGTGCATTGTACCCCCATAACTTTATAGTTTAATGGGCTCCTGTCTAGAAGAGAATATACCGGTTATCTGAAATCAATTTCTGTTGTTTGATTTAGGTTGCTGGTCACAAGGAACTTCTTGAAGGAGACCCCTACCTGAGACAGAGACTCAGACTTCGTGATCCATACATCACCACGTTGAATGTCAGCCAAGCCTACACATTGAAGCGTGTTCGTGACACTAGCTACAATGTGACTATTAGACCACATCTATCAAAGGAGATCATGGATTCGCCGCCACCAACTAAATCTGCAGCTGAGTTGGTCAAGCTTAATCCAAGCAGCGAGTATGCACCCGGATTGGAGGATACTCTAATCTTGACCATGAAAGGAATTGCTGCTGGATTGCAGAACACCGGTTAAGTTGAACCCTAGTAATTTTATGTTTGTTCCAAATCTAATGTTTGTCCATGAATAAGGGAACTTGTGATAGAGCAGCAGCCTGGATCATGTACTATTTCATAAGGTGAATCCTGTTGAGTTGTATGAAAAAGAATGTCTTGGGATAACTGAATCAGGGTGGTTTGTTTGAATGTCATAAAACTGCCTCAGTGCCCTTGACTGTCTACTTTCGCTGCAAAATAAGATTCATCGCAGTAAAATTGCAATTTGTTTATGTTTACTTTCTTGTTTTCGTATGCATGTTTATTTTACAGTATATTTAAAATTACCATGCCAGGTTAAGCTTACCCAATTCCTTGTATTCCGTCCTGTTTTCCATTTTTGGATGTCCCAGTTGAATTTGTACTCTTTCCTAAAGTCATTAAATAAAAAGACCAATTTATCTTGTACAAAATAAAAATAATTGAAAAAACAAAATCCCTACGGCTGAATCTGCAAGCATCCTCTTCAAACCCAAAACTGATGAGTTGATTTTCATCCTCCTCCTCAAATCAACTTCTTCCGGTTGATAAATCCAAACAATTTGTTGGATTTATAACTTCCGAACACCCTGCTTGCATCCTGCCCCATTGGGGTTGATAGAAAATCCCACAAATTGACTTCCTCCTCAAATGGTTCACTTCCCTTCACTTATCTCCTTCACCATTCTCTTCAAATCCAATATCATCAAACTCGCCCTTGATTCTCTTCAACATTTTCAATCATCAAATGACTCATCTTTTTTATTTTTATTTTTAACTGTCAATGACGAGAATGATTGGGAATCCAACCCTTTCCATTAATCAGATTGATCAAAAGACCTACACTTGAGTGAACGTCATGCTATGGGATAATCCCATTTACACAAATGCACTAATTAAATATTACAATTTCAATCTAAAGGCCTTAGTGGCAATAAGATGATACATAAGGTCATTAATACTAAATATTACAATTCAAACCAAAAGACCTAAAAGACAATAGGAAGGGTACACCAAGGATAAGTGGTCGTCACTGCGTATATGTCTAGTAATATCAAACCGAAATCACCAAACAAAAAAAAACACAGTAATCAAGTATAAAATTTAAACGCACCCAAAGTCGTACATCAACACTGCTGATCATAAAGTGTATAGGATTCACTTAAAATACGCTGAATTATTTCTAACTCGAACCCAAAAGGATACCGAATAAACGATCTAAAGACCAATTCAATTGAATTAACAATATGATTGACCTAAACATCCTAGAAGGACACCGAATAAACGATCTAAAGACCAATTCAATCGAATTAACAATATGATTGACCTGAACATCTTGAAAGGACACCGAATAAATGATCTAAGATCAATTCAATCGAATTAAAAATATGATTGGCCTAAACATCCTAATAGCATACCGAATAAACGATCTAAAGACCAATTTAATCGAATTAACAATATGATTGGCCTAAACATCCTAAAAGGATACTGAAAAACGATCTAAAGACCAATTCAATCGATATGATTGGCCTGAACATCCTAATGGATTGAGTTCTACAAACCTGTTTGAATCCTCAGAAAAAAGCAGCATCGCCAGAAGTATGTTGTTTTAACGACTCTAACTTGGATTTCTCCTTAAAATCTCTTTGGATATCAAATATAAAGTCAATTGAGTTTTACCGAGCAAGGACTGCCCAAAAACAAATATTGACAGAGATAATTCCTATCACCGATACTTTAATTCAAAAAAACCATTTTAAAACCACCCTCTTAATAAATATGAAAAAAAAAATATTGAATTATGTGTCTCCCACCCTGAAAAAGAAGATTCTAAAAAATATTAAATGAAAATAACAAAGAGAAGTACCCTTGTGACCCTGACATTGCCGGAGAGAATTATTGCATCCAGATCGTAATAGAAATTTGGACACCCTCTGTTTGTTGCTAACAACAAAGGTAAATCGGAGAATCCAAAAGTACCTATCGTCGTCGTGATGATGTCTCGCTGCATAGAGGAGGGTCTTCATCAAGAAATCTGAACTGGGCACCGAGTTGACCCGACCTGGACAAAGTTAACCAGGACTGGTTTCTGACTGAGTTGACCCGGTCAACTATGGGTCGAAACCGAGTTGATTGACTGGTGGATCTTTAATCGCCGATGCAAAACCGTCGTGGTCTCACCACACTGGTGCGCAGTGTAACACCGTCAACTAGAGTGTCGATGCAATGCCTTGGATCACTGGATCTGGACGCTGCTGCGACAGCATCTGGGATGCCGCCACTAGAACGATGGTGGACAAGCACCGCTGCTTTAGGAAAACCTCCGGTTGACTCACCACTAGAACCTCATCACTGGAAGAATCACTTGTAGCACTAGGAACCGCCACCGTCACTCTTCTCTTTAGGCGCCGATGAAGAGAAAACGTTGGGGTAACTTGCAAAACTTATCTCTCCGAGAAGGGTTGGGAACGTAGGTAGGGGTGTTGGGGTGGGATTGTGGGTAAGGGGGGCCGCCGAAGGTTGATGGTTCGGCGGTGACCCCCTTGTAAATTAGGATTTTTTTGAAGAAGAATGAGGGGTCTGTAGAGAGAGAGGGGTGAGAAAAATAAAAGTTACTTCTCTTGTAAGTCTTTTAGTTTCATCAAATGACTCATCAAACGACCTATCGGGTGAAGTCCCTCTAGTAGAAAGGGCAGGGGAATAACTCGAAATTCAACCCACAAATTTTCACTAGATTCCATTGGAGTTTCGAAGTTGAGTGAGATTTGGGAGTAGCTTGAGAGGATTTTTGACTAAATTTGAAATGGTAAGGGAGAGGATTTTTTGTGATTGAACTTGAAACAGATAGAGTGAGGATTTGTTATTGAATTTGAAATAGGGAGAGTGTAAGTCGAGAGGATTTGTGAATTGGAAAATATGAATTGGTGGCACTGGTGGGTGGAGGGTTTAGGATGCAGATGATGGATGGTGGGTGTTGGTGTAAATGAGAAGGGCACTTGGAAGAAAATTTTAGTTTCAGTTTCTCTCTTTGCAAATATAGGTGGGACAGAGGGAGTATTAGTTCATAAACATGATCTAAGGAGGTTTTGTATAATTTGAGCCTTCAGAGTTAATCACCAACTAAACTAAAGAGCCTTTTGGCAACTAAAATTTTAGCAGGATTTGAACAGTTGTCCTGTCATTTGTTCAAATAAGGTAAAAGAAGTGTTTGACCCTTGTCACGTTGCATGTTTTTTCGTCAAAATGAATAATGTAGATGATTCGTCAAACCGTTGGAAAGTCCGGATAACTTAGTTTTGTGAAAGGTTGATTTTTTTTCTTTTTATCAAGCACACTATGTCATTTACAATCAATACATGTTTTATATACATAATGGTTTGTAGATCTTCTCGATAGATTTTCTATTCCTTGGCTAGTAAATTTGACACTTAAAACCTCAGCATAACCAGTGTGTTTTCCGTCTTGTGAAATTGCAACATGAGACTCGGCAGTCAAAGAGCAGCCACATATGGTAGGAATTTTTTTTGTAGTTCATAAGTTCTCAATGTTAGAATTCTTGTGAGAATGGTCTAAAATGAAAAAAAAATTAGTGCAAATATGCCATCTTCCACAACGATTATTTGAACAAGACTGAAATAACTCTTAACCTCATCACCTTAGAAGGTTCCTCATTAGTTCCCAACCTCCCGCCAATATTTCGCTTAGTAGCACTGACTTTCCCTTGTCCAGCCCCAACCCACTCATCCCCATAAGGGTTGTTGGACATACGGGTACCTTGATTATGGGAGAATGGTTCTCTCAACCTACAAAACCTCACAAATTCAATAGGAACACAATTAGTAATCAGTACAATAGTCATAAACCAATAAATACGTTGTAGTATCATATTTGGCGAGCCGAATGACCTCTCCACCTTCACGGCATGAGCACAAAGTTCTTTCACGGGACCCAGCCTCCCCTCCATTTTCTCCCAATCCAGGGATACGTTGTAACTCCACAACGGCATCGTCCCATAACCACAATAATTTACATACAAAATTTTGTTTTCCCAGCCCTTATATTCATCGTGTGCTATTTCCACAATCTCAACATTTTCCTTAACTGGTTTAAAGGTCACCATAGACACCCCCCCCCCCCCACACACACACCCCCACCAACTGCAGGTTGTAGTAAGCATTAAACAACTATATGGTAAAATCTAACTCAACTTCCCGACATACATGCTCAAAACCAACTAAAATGGTCACTCCATGTGGATGCATCTGAGCAAGAGCAACCTATTAAGCCACAACTAACATAAAACAGGGAGATTCAACCCACACACCAAGTGACACTCATACACACTGAACGTACCAGACGGTGACCTCATGACGACATCACCCGTACAGGGTGCCATGACCTCAAAGCCAGATAAATAAGAATAATACTCTTTTAACATAGCCATGTCAGTCAAGATAAGAACACTCCTATTACCCGCCATTCTGGGACAATCGTAAGCCTCACAAGAATTACCTATATTCCGCTATGAAAATACTTGAAACAGATTAAGAGTAAACACTCATGAATGATTAAGGAAGTGAGCGGATCTTCAACCTCTTATTTTATATCAGCTTCCTAATGCTATATTATCAGGACATAAACGGTTGGAACCCAAAAAATGAGATAACTTAATAGGATATCCAGTCCAGAAATTTCTTATATATCTTTACCTAAGAAGCCCAGACTCACTTCATTGATATACCAGTTTCTTCACCCCGTCCAAGGAATATTCACACATTAACCTTCTTTTTTCAATACAAAATATAGTAGATCTGTACGCATCGACTCCTTGGCTAGGAGAGGGGAGGGAGGGGGAGACTCGTGATATACACCTCTCTCAGCCATGCGAAGCTCAAGTTAGAAGACGACATCTCTTGACCACCTGGCTATCTAGGCGAATCCCAAACGTGCAGAAAGAAGCCACCTCGAGATAGAAGATGCTCAAGACCCATCTTTTCAAGGCCACAACTTGGTAAGTACAGGAGCAATATGGACCATGATCAGCGAAGATCATGCAGTGTGCCGACTATAGATAGAGATTCAGAGAAATGAGATAGGTAATGACACTTCCTCTGATGAAAACAACTCTAAGACATAATACTAATTTAGGCATCGGAGCCGGATCCAGGGGACCTCCAATGGACCTTGTTTTGCAGGAAACCATGTATGCTTGTTTCCCCGTGCTAATGCTAGGCATTATGCTGATTCAGAAGGATCCCCGCATCGAATCTAGTAGGAGTATATGAAATTCTTTTGTGGCCTCAGCTGATTTCACCTAACTTTATCCATTGTGATAGTAGAAATTATTTATCTAAGGCTTATAGTGAAGTGTATAATGGGAAATCTAGAAACTTGGGCATTAGGCACAACGCAGTTTGTAGTTAATAGCTCATGTTGCGGTTTCAGTTGATGTTGTAAGATCTCAACACAATCTAATCGATCACTTAACGAAGGGACTAGTTAGAGACTCGGTAAACAAGTCGGTGATCAAGATGAGTTTAAAACCTATTTAAATCTTTGATCATGGGATACCCAAATTTGCTCTGATACGACGTTGGAGTAAAATGCAATGTGGAAGACCTATTATTTGAGATTGAAAAATATGATTTCAAATCCCGAAGGTAATATGTTTGGACCTGCATGAAAGTTAGGTTGAAGTGTTAACCTTTTAGTGGATCTTGAAGTACATTTGCATGAGTAAGATTAAAGGATTCACCTATATGAAGTGTGAAGTGTAACAACTTTAAGAAGTGCAGGCTTAGCTTTGTATGTCATGAATGAATAGAGACACACGACTTATATAGTGTCAGGTTTTAGCTTTTGAGTTGTATTTGAACTTGTGTATAGATTATCTTCAAGTATTCAAATTGATTGAGGGGTTCAATAATTATAGACACCCCGATTCTCTCGAATATTTGGAATGTGTAATTCACTAAGGTAAAATTTCAAATTTTAAAATATTTTCGTTTATGCACTTGTTTGGTTTGGTTGTTAGATTTTCCGAGTCAATGATAATACTTAAGTGAGGGAGGATTGTTGGTGTTTTAGGAAACACAAACTATTTAAGTATAATTGAATTCAAGTAGTTGTGAATTTGGGATGTTAAAAAAAGTTTTGTGGTGCAGAGTGCACACTTGGATAAACTATGTATGAGCTTACAATTTTAGGATAAGTATTAAAATTGCGTTGGTCAGAATTCTTATAACTTACTAGTCTTATCCGGAGTGGAAAGATGTATCATTTCAGATTTAATTATATTTCTGATAGTGGTGTGTGGTGCCTAACTTCTTGATTGAAAGGATAGGGATGATATTAGGTCAAGGATGATGCATTGAATGCGATGGTGCAACATGCTTACCTCATTTGTGTGGAAAGATGTATCGTTTCAAAATTCGTGATAGAAAATGAACTGTTGCATCGTCACATGACAATTGTTTCTTGTGTATACATACGTACGCATGCACAAACAAAACTAAGTGAAATTTTTGAATTTTCTGAGACTTACGCATCAATCAAAAACACTTTTACACAAAATGTTTTCGGTTGATTCAGGCCTAGAACAAGAGGGTATTTCGATTGTTTTATCCTGTAAGGAAATTCGTTTAACCAAGGCTGTAATTGTGTTGAATTACACTTTAAGTAAAGCGTATGCAACGCGCCAAATTACCATACCATTAGATTATAATTTATAAATTTACTCTGGCATCTTCCACAAGTCACATTACCGTGCCATTAGAATATATATATTTTACAGCATTAATCCAACAAGATAGAATATTGAAGGCCATGTCTAACTGTAGAAAGATTGACGGTGTGCAATCTTAATTGTTCTGGGATCTTGTTTTATAATAGAATAATAGATGAATTAGAATCACGTTAAGAAA